>UCOM01002046.1:0-31415 GCA_900474385.1 Ormyrus pomaceus | reverse complement strand
TTCCTTCATATTTTAACATTAGAAAACATATCCCAAAGTTACAGGAAAATCCATTACCCAAATGTCGTACACTCTCCTTGCTATTACTGATAATATTCAACATCGCTTACGTAAGATAATCCAAAAGATAATTCTTCACACCGCATTAAAAAAAAAAAAAAAAAAAAAAAAAGTACCCAATCGCATATAACCCACAATAATTCTACCCACTCTAATTCTCTCCGCAGTGCCCAACGTGACGAGCTACGAAGTCTGCGACGCCTGCTGCAAGGACCAGTGCCGTCAGATGCCGTGCGACCGTTATCGCGAGCTGAAGGGCATCACCTGGAGCTTCCAGCTCTGCAAGGAGTGCTGCGCGAGGCAGAACCAGAACGCGCCCTGCTGCTACTACACGGTCGGCGAGGCGGAGATCGAGGCGGGGAAGAAGTACTGCGAGCAGTGCGCGAGGCAGTACTGGAGGAACGAGTGCGAGGGCCTCGCGCCGCCCGCCGAGGACAAGTCCAAGAACATCGTCACGATCAACATGGAGACGTGCTTCAGCAGGATGAACGAGGCCGAGGACGAGTGCCCCTGCATGGAGGGCGACGTCTGCTACGGGGACGATTCGAGCGGCGATCATGACGACGACGATGATGATAATTATGACGACGACGATGATAGTAGCGATTTCACGTGTTCTTGCAATGATTACAGTGCTAGTCGGACTTCTAGCGAGACTTCGAAGCAGAATTTCTGCCAGGGTATGCTGCATTTTTCGTTTACTTCGTTTACCGCGATTGTTTGATTTTGCCGCGATTAGGGCTTTTTTAAGTTTTCTTAGAGGAAATGATGGACGAACGACGAATTAAAAAGGAAGATTTATTTTAAAAAAAGGTGTCTAATAAAAAGGCAAGTCTGCTGAGAGACTAGTAATCAAGTTTAAAATAATGTTAGATCCAATTAATCTAATCATGACTATATAATTTATATTATGATTCAAATACTGATTTCTTGCGTTCGGAAGGTGTCTTCTTTACAGCAAAAATTAATTGAATATTCTATATTGAGATTAATATTTTTGAAAAAAGAATGTGTCAATTCATAAATCACATTTAAAACGTACCTACAAGCTACATCCAAATATAAAGTATTTCTCTAATTAGCGCAATCCCTTATCAGAAACTCGACTTCCGCCCATTGCAATTCTCAGATTCGCCTAACCGTTCATTTTCGAGCGCACCATCATTTTTCACAGCGCATTAATCGCGCTGTACGAAAATAATCGCACCTCGAAATCTAAAAATACGAATCTTTCAGACATCGAAACTCTGCAAGCGCTGCTGGAGACTTGCTCGCTGGCGAGGGAGATGGGTCTCTTGGAATCCCCGGAGGACGTTTCGGAGCACAAAGAGCTCTGGTCCGACGACGTCGTGACCGAGAAGCGCGGCCTCTTTGCGGAAGCGAAGCGAGCTTCCGGTAAGAAGATTACACTTCTCAAACCCAATGATCGCGAGCCGAGGCGTCACTTTGCCATCAAAAGGTCGCAGCAGTGCGACACTTATCCGCTGCAGCTCGAAATGTGAAGGCGAAGAGAGCTGGAGCTGTTGCTTCGTCGTTGATGTAGGTTTTAGGGTCGTTTGTGTAAAAAAATGTAAGGAAAACTTTTTTTTTTTAACGTATACTGCATTTTTATTTAATTTTAATTAAGTTCAAGCATGTTGATTACAAACTGTTACAAAATTCGTAAATAATAATAAATATAGTAAATTTACTGAGTTTTAGTGCATAGAAGGAATTTGGGTTTGAGATTTTTAATTAGGATGGATTTCCTAATAAATAAATAATCAATTAAAGTGAACTCTTGTTTTTGTAAATTTAAAAACTTTAATTATTGTTTACAATCAGTTGGTTTCACTGTATGCCAAAGCATCAAATTATTTTTTATACTAAAATTGAACATCAATTGTTGTTACATTATTTTTATTTTAAAGTTGCTAAATTTAATTTCTTTAGTATTAAGACTTGTTATCAAGGTAACGAAAACTTTAAATATCAGAGTACTAATATAAGAGTATTAGCAGAATTACATATGAACAGCATTGTAATTTACATTTTGCAAAAGTATCATTACAGTTAACATAATTTTTTTAACTATTTAATGTAACTTTTGCACGCTTGGTTCAAAGTAATACACAACTAATTACCAACGTGATTTAAAAAATCGAACTTATAATTGCTTGTACATTTTCGTGTAACAAATACTTTTTTCGTTAAATCTAATTTTTTCAATTTTATGCTTTACACTGTTAGATAAATATTAGATAATTGCCAATTCGCGGAATGATTCAAACGAAAACTCATTTTTCAAATAACTATAAATTTGGAGAAAAAAGGCTATAGAGACGGTCAAATGTAATCAATACCACTATTTGCCTATAATTAACTACAACTGAATCCTCATTCCCACGGATATCAAGTGATCGAATAAGTTTCTTCAACAGTATTATTCCATAAATATGCAACATTTACAATTTATAAATTTTTCTCTGGCTAGAAATATTTAAATTTTTATAGTGATTTATAGATTGTTATTAATTATAGGTAAATATTATTGTTTGACAAATATAATATTTATAACGAAACTATTTTATACAAGTAGCGTGATATTTAACTATACCAAACAGGAAAGGAAAAGAGTATCTATAAAGTACCAATTTTTTATATTTCAAATATTTATTTAAATTTTCTTTTCTTTATTATATACAATAAAATATTCTAACCAGAGGTTATATTTTTTGATAATTACAATTCGGTGTAAAATACTCCTTACACAATCTTCAAATCGTGATAAAAATTAGCACGGCACTCGGTAGCAGTTCTGTATATCGTATAAGAATACGGAAGCATTAAAAATTAAGCATTTTTTTATACTTACACTATCTTATTATATTCATTCATGGACAAACATGAAATTTGTTTAAAAGTTCAAATCCTCGGTAAAATACACGCATGTTACAATAGATAAAAGGGTGTATAAAATCTTAGATTGTTTCGTGTTGATATTACATGATTTCTTTTCTAATCCAATTATCTAAATTTTCAACTACATAAGTACTTTCTAAGTAAGCAAAAATTCAATCTACGTGGTAAAACTAACTAAGAAAAAAGTATCTCACAAACTACAAAAACGTTAAAATTAACGCAGGAAGTTTTTTTATGCTTTTCATTGTAGAAAAAATTTTTTGGATAAAAAAGATATATATATCAAAGCTATTCATGAGTTTGCTTCTAAATAAAAGAATTTCATTTTATAATCATCAACTATGCAAAATATGTGTTATTTCGTCCAAGGCTAAAAGCAAAATAATATCATCATATTATCTTGGAAGATATAGTGAATGAAAAGAATAAAATATATAGAACAAGAACGAAAAGTTTTATGAAAACAATTGACCTACGCGCGTTACGACCCATAAACATTTGCTTTGTATAATTTTCGCGCGATCATAAAAGTTATTACTAGGTAAGCAAAAACCGCTATTGTTTATTTATAAAATATACTTCGTCGTGAACTAATTTAACTCACTTCAAAAGGTTATAAAATTTACGGAAATAACAATCATCGTAAAAAATATTAAAAATTTAACAATTTATCAAGTTTTATATTCATAACTTGAAAAATTAAATTTGTAATTGGGTGAAATTCAAATACAAGATTTTCAAATTTCAAAAATATTGCACGTATGTTATAACAGGCAAGAATTATCGTGTCTGTACACATTTTTACTCAGAAATACTTGTATATAAGTACATATTCGGTGATATTTGAATATTTATAATTATATATAACTTTCTGACAAAGTCAGTAGCTATAATACTGTCGTCTAACTTTCGCATCTTGCTGCTTTCTGAGAATCAGGTCTAATACAATATAAAAAAAATCATTGTACTTTCCATATCAACAATGTGTTAATTGTTCATCTAGGAATAAAACCATTGACTAGTTTATGTTGAAAAAACTGCTTTGTATCGCAGTTACGCTTTGGGTGAATAAAACTGTATATTGCCTCTTGCCCTTTCGTTAAAAAGATCTCAGAAAAAAACGCACGTATTAATTATTCGCGTTGAATGTGATGTATAAATTTTGCAGTTTTATGCAAAGCGATATAATTTACGTAATTTTTTTTCAAGATCAGCAATGCCTTTGATCTAAAAAGACATTCTGAGTAAATACTCTAATGAACAAACACACAGACCACTGTTGAAATCTGTTTTCAACGGTCTAATTCGTTTTCTTCGGGTCTGCCTTTTCATCCTTAGCCTGTCCACGGCCCAAAATCTTGGCCAAGGAATCCCAAATGCCTCCAAGGAAAAGTGCACAGAATAAGTTTTCAAAGGGCACAAATGGATCATGAATTCCCAGCAGTATTGACGATAACTGTAATAAAATTTATTTGTTATTATTACTTATGCACTAATTATCTCAATATATATATTTTTGAAATCGCATGCTTTGCAGAGTATACTTAATATTCATTGAGAGATTAAGTAACAGTATTTAATGTATAATTAAAACAATAATTTCTAAATTCAAAAACACTTTAAATGAATTTTCAATTATTGCATTAAAGATTTTAATGAAGTAAAAAATTAATTTTGAGTAATAAAATTCTTTACAAAATAATATTGAACTTTTCATTTCTCTTTCAGCATTGCTTTTTCAGAATAATACATAATTTCTTCGGCAACCTTAAAGTAAACGAAGAATATGACGATGCCAAAGTACACCAGAGCATGCGGCGCCGAAATAAGGTCAGTCTTCTTGTCTAGGACGAAAATAATTGAGGCAACCATGGAGGCTTTCGTGGGGCTGAAAGTCGAAGGAAAAGGCGGAATTAAATGCATTACCGATTCAAAATTACCTGCACGATTATTATTTATGAGTGCACTTACAAGCTCGGCTGCATGAACTCCATCGCGGTCGGTGTCCAGGCGCCGCGGATGAGACGCTCGAACAGCTTTGTGAACCCAGCTCCGTTGCCTAATTAGAAACGGAAAATCGTGTTATTACGCTTGATAAGATTAATTGAATTCAATTGATAAGTTTATCAAAAACTTTTAGCGATACGGTTAATTGAACTTATTTTTTGATAAATTATAATTATAATCGTATGTATAAAACTTTAAATTTTTACTTAAAAAATTAATTTTAAATACCTTTCAGAGTTCCAATGAGTATCATTATGAGATATGCATTTGGATATAGTTTTCCTGCGTGCGTGACGCCATCATAAACTTTTTTACACCTAATTATTAAAAATTAATAATTTATTCAAATAGAATTTAATTAGCAAAATAATATTGTTAAATAAACATTTTATTTGTACAGACCTATATATTTCTTTCATCGCAGCGCAAACGATTTTTATGGGCAAGAACTTGGCAACTTTGTATCCAATATCAAACGGCGTGTAAAATATGACGTACCTGATTTTAAGATTTCGTCAGTTTATAAATCGGGAATAAATTCAGTTAATTGTAAAATAACGTACCAGACGACAGTTGCAACAACTACTTGAGGTGTGTTTTTCAAGGGAGCCAAAATGGGTTCTCCCAGTAAGCCATTGCACAGCATTCCACCGGCAAAGACTACCAGCATTGTTGACAGCCAACATGATAAAGGATGTTTCCTCGAAAATGCTTGGGCTCCTACAAAAGAAGTTATAAAAACACTTTAGAATTTTACTTCAATTTTGGTAAAATGTTAATTTTAGGCAAAATTAATACAATTATTTAAATTTTATTGGGTGTTTTAACATTTTTCGTTTCAATTCGTGTGTTTTAATAATGACAACTCAGTGAGATTCTTTATTGGCCTTCTATAAAGTACCATAGGGTATAATATTTCACAAAGGGTTGACTGGAACCCATTAAAGTGCTAAATGTAGACACATACATGTACAGTAGACTGTAAAGTTAGGTCCGAATGGAAACAGCTGCAAAATTCTCTGCTAAGTAATTTCGCTATTTATGATTATTCTTAAAAAATTAGTCAGTAAATATATCTTTAGTACGCCTTTTATCAAACGAAATTTTACTTTTTGTAATAAAATCGTGAAACACAGATCTTGGCTGTTTAAGGCGAAAATTAAACGTTCCAAGTTTTTGGTGAATATTACAAATAAAATGCAAAAAATTAAAGAATATTACATGGCTTAAGTGCAACTGGCTAAGGTAACGCGGAAACGACAGAAAATGTCCTTGGCTGTTTGACTGATTTAGAAAGTGTTTTGTTCCATTGACCAATAAAGCATAGAAAATGGAAGCGTTTATCTCGGTCCAGCGAGATCGATCCTTCAGGCACTTTTCTCAACTTCAATAGAGTTTGCCGCTGAAATTGGAAAGTATACAAGCTGCCTTTAGACAGGAAGAGAGCTACCTAAACATGTACAATTTTCACTGGTTGGTGCTAAAGGCACATACAGAAATAGAATGAGTAGCAGAGACTTGGGCAAAGCAAGAACAGAGATCTACCTATCGATTGTGCCAAGAATTTGGTCAAATTGAGAGTTCAAAGCCTAGTATAACTTTTTCCTTCAATACAGAAATTCCACTTGAAAAGCAAATTTTTTTCTAATCTCGTTTAGTATAGAAGATTGTACAAAAATAAATTGCTGCATAGACGTTTTATTGCTTAAGTTACGTTTAATTGACCAAAATTTTTTGGTAATACATCAAAAACATTTAAATCTTGGCATTCCAGATATAAATAAATTAATACAAAATTCATTACAAAAATAGATGTTAAAAAAATTATGAAAATTTTGAAAGTAGTAACACATTTTACGAAAAATGTAATAATGTTAGGTTTTAGATTTTTTACACAATATACATATGTATATTTTAAATAGAAAACTAAATCGACTTTTCAGCTCAATGAGCCAAAAAAAGAGCAAGTATTAAGAAAGTATTCCTAAGGCTTCTTTTCTGTATTTTCTCTTGCAGCTAAATATAAATAATGAAGAGAAGCTTTTTTGTCATTGATTAATCATCAATAATCAGGCTTTGGCATTGAATTCATTGAAGCACATCAAATAAGTAGAAGATTTTAAGTGATAAAAACATAATTGAATTTTTTATAAAAGTGTCCTTGAACCAGATTGGCGCAAAGAATGTTTCATTAAATCAGAAAATCATTAATTAAAACTACAAGGGCATCGCAGATTGTTACAGATATTAATTATAGCACCTGATAAGATTAATTATTCATTTTACAATCTCGGTAAAAAAATTATCGTTTTATCATACAAGACCTATTGAGTAATTTATGGAATATAAATATTTAACTTTGAAAAAGCTTCGAAGAAAGAGAAAATACGCAAACTCTGACATAAGTTTATCACACAAAATCGCCTTTCTTCTCTCGTCTAAGAGTCACAAAGTACATCCCTGCATAAACCATCTCACTGCAAGCTAATCGCGATCATTCAAGATGGAAAGTTCAAGGCCCAGACGTCTGCAGATGTAACATCAAACCGATGGCAATCGTCAATAGAATCATTCAAGCCCTCGACGACAGTCGCTTCATTAATCTCACCGCGCGTTCACTTTATTAATAAGGCCCCCAGTTATTAACAGGCCCATCGGTGGGTCCGCGAGCTCTCTCTAAAAAAAAAAAAAAGAAAAAAAGAAAAAGGCCAAAAGCACTGCGCGAGGCATCGCCCGAGAGCGCGGCGAGGCAGCGGGGGGGTGTAAATCCAAATCGGGAAAGGCGGCGTATCCCCGTCGCGGGGCTCCCTTTTAATAATAGACTCCCTCGCCGTCGGGGCTTCCTCGCTCGCTCTCACGCACACGCACAGCCACACACACAGAGCGGCGCGCACGTAGAGAAGCGTTGCGCGCGCGCGCGAAAGCTCGCTGCAGCTTACCCGGTCCCAAGTCCTCCCTGACGTGGAGCGCGCAGAGGACGCAGTGCGCAATGTCGAAGTAGGGGAACATCTTGAGCTTGACGACCTGGTTGGCCATGTCCAGGAATGCCTCGGCGTCCATGTCTGCGGCTTTGTCTGCTCTGGCTCCTTACGCTGCAGCAAGCACACTTTGCCCGTCGTTCGCACTCTCGGGAATTGAATTGCGGTCGCCCCGCGCCGCCGCTCGCACACCACGACGACTCGTGTCTCGGCGCTTTCTTCGAAGAGAGAGCTGGCCTCCCGCGCGCTCGAGGGGAGAGAGAGAGAGAGAGAGAGAGAGACGTCGTTACCGCCGAACCTCCACCGCTGCTCTGACCGAGGCGCGAGCCAAGCTGTGTGCTCTGCGATCCCCGCGGTGTGCCCCGCGGAAGCCCGCGTCGCGCGACGTTAATACGTGCGCGCTTCAGGTTGGGAGAGAGGCAGGAGTTTGCGTCGTGTCGTCTGCTCGATGGTCGCGAGTCGTCTGCTAGATCGGTCGGAGAGGGAGCGCTGTTATCGGCTGCAAAGTGTAGGTTTCTGTTAGGATTTTTGAAAGGGAAGTTTTTTGGAGGGGTAAACTTGGCGGACTCGAAATTCGTTTTTTAGGAGAGTTTTTTTGAAAAGAAGCTACAGTAGTCTCTATTATACTATAGTTCGCATTACGAATTTGTTGGGGAACATATTTCCTTATCGTTTAATTCGGTGTTTCTTATTATTTAATAGTCCGGCTGTAATTCGTCAGTACGAAATAAATAAAAATTTCTAGAGATTATTGAAAAATATTGATTTGAAATTTAAGAAACATTTATTTATACTAACACAAAATTGGTTTTATGAAGTAAAATTTTTATAAGCATGACGATTGCATCATCGTATATGTATTTCACGTATATAGCTAATTGTATACAGTTATTATACATTTGTGGTATAGGTCATTTTCTAACTTAATAACTATATCGTAAAAGTAATGGAATTTAAGAGACACAAGAGAAATCCTTAAATTACTGAGCTCATGGGCACGTAAAAATATTTAAAGAGAAAGTGTATGTAACACTCTGTCATAGGCCTTCCGCAAGACCAATTAATTTAAATACAAGCATGAATTACTAAAGATTTACGTCGCAAGTACTATATTTTCCTACAATACATACAGGTTCTCAGCGTACGCTAAATCCAATCGCTTATACAGCTTTTTGCCTCCAAGGAGGTATTTTACATTTCGGTCATTGCAACCAAGTAGCTATATAGGAAGGTCCGCACTCAAAGTAGCGAATAGAGACACTAGAATAAGCGTCAGGAGACACGCAGCACTCACACTTGTGTGCCCACGTAAGGCACCTAAGGTCAAGAACAAGCAAGGACACAAGGCCAAACATATAGAAAAGGAGGGGCCAACGGGGAAGCGAAGGGTCAGCAACCCCAATTCGGCAGGAATACCGAGAAGAGCCGAAGAGGGCCGATCGGCAACGCGGACACACGCCGAGTATTACTGGGCTAAACGAGCCCCAGGATCCGAGAGCCGCTGCCCTGGACGACCGAGAGCAACGCGTAAAGCCGAAAATAAAATTTTTATAATCACTTGTGTATCCGGATCGAAGAACCTCAGGTTAAGGTTAGGAGCCGCGAGGTCGACAGCAAAGAAAGGGAACTCGAACCTGCGCGCCTCGAAAGTTAGACGGAGAACCGTATTGTAGTTTAATTAGTTAGAAATAAGATAGAAAGATAATATCAGGTTGTAAATCTCTTGTTAAAGGATTTTTATCAAATCCTCATCTGGGTTAACTCCTAGTTCCTATACTCGCCGGAATGAGATGAAAGAACCCACCGCTCTCCGCGCTCCGTCTGAAACCACGCACGCACATAGCTGGTTTCCGCGAGCGAGAAAAAGGCGAGCGAATATTAGCCGCGTGGGATTTTGATAGAAACGCGAATGCTAATCCACGAATTTACAAAGAAGCAATCACGTTTCGACGTTCTTGCGCGGTTTTCGAAACTCGTTAATTACGTAACTGCTACCTGTAACGTGTATATAATAAATGATTGGTTTGCATTTCAAGTTCAAAACTGATTATTCTCGGATCAAGAACGAGAATGTTGTATCTCATTTCTATGTATCCAAGGGATAATCTCCCACATATTTTCCGCTCTAAGCATTTATCCGCTATTTTACATCATTACAACGCCGATACATCACTTTTATATAATAACGATATAAAACACAGCATTGTTACAAAATCAGCGATTAAACAAAATTAAAGGACACTTCCACGAACGCAGAGCCCTGTTTCACGGTGCAATAACAATGCAAAAACTTTCGCACGAAACACATATTGCATACATCACTTCCACGCCGATAAAAGCGGGTAATGCCCCAGAACAAAGTCACGCGAGGCCGATTAAACAGCGCATTATAAACAATGCCTGCATCTCATTCGGACGAGGTCAACGTCGTCCGCGGCGATCCGTATTTTTATATATACGAGAGCGTTACAATGGGAGTCCGCACTCCGCACCTGCGGCTGCGGACTCGTCGCGAGATGCCGTGTCGCTGAGCGCCTCATGCACGCGGGAAAGGAGAGACTCTCGCTCCGCAGGTGCACAAGTATATAAACGAGGAGACTGCGCGGATTCGAGGAACTCGAGATGCGGACGGAGCGAAAGTTGCCGGCGCGCATTGAGTCATTCTGTAATGCGAGAGCTGTCAACGTTCTATTGTCAGTTGAGACGTGAGTTTTTTAATGGGCTTTATCGAGGGTTGCGTCGATGATCGTTTGTAATATGGGAATGATTGTGATTTTTTTTTTTTTTTTTATTTTGGAAACAATTTGGAAGCTGTGTTTTTTTTAGTCTAATAATGAAGGAAATATACCTAGTTGTGCAAACATAACGAACTGCGAAAAAACCGGATAATTTGTGATTTATTACATTTTTTGCTCGTTTAGTATTTCCATTTATAATAGATTTACGATTAGATAACGATTTACATAAACACTAATTATGAAATATATAATAGTTCAGTGAAACTTACCGTTTGCATTATGCAATCATAAATCTCATTATAATTTCTATTTACGACAATTTTATATTCCATTCTTCTAAATTTCAAATTGCAGCTTCTCTTTATTTAAATGCCTTTTTTGAAATCTTCACATCGGCATAATGATCTCAAATTATCGTGGCGTCTAAAAGTAGCTTTAAAAGAAAACCTTCTTCTTATTCATCTTGATAAAAGATCGTTGAATTCATGCAGAACTATTAATCAGACTTCTAACATTCTAATCTCAGACATTCTGTTTTCTTAATGCTATTTATTTGAACATAAATAACAGCATAACTATAGAGTAATATAGAGTGAATCAAAATTATTATTTTCGCGTTAATCTCAAATTATTGGCAAACTATAAAGATAATTATTTTGAAATTAATCGCTTCCTAAATTCTTCACTTTGTGTATAAAAAAAATGATCTTTCAAAGGTCTATCGATCGTTCAAATTTCAAAAAAATTCAAAATTCGAATTTTTCGCCCTACAAATCGGTTTTGCAACATCCTGACTTAAAATCGAACGAAATCTACTTCCATCCGCAAGATTTCCCGGAAAACCTTCTCCCCAAATGTCCTCTCACCCGTCGAATCGCCAAAAACCATAACTCCAAGCTCCAGTGCACCTCCAGCATTCCTCGGGGCGGGAAAAAGAAGTGAAAGCTCCTCTCGGCGCGGCGGTGCATTTACGCGCTCGGCGCACAATCCAGCTCATTATATCCTCTCTCTCGGCTAATCTCGCCGCGCGGCGCGCGTCCCCTCCTCCTCGATCTTCTCTCTCTTGCGGTCAGTGACAGGCGGCGGCGGCAGCGGCGGCGGCGCGGAAGTCTGGACGCGACGCGCGCCTCGCCCACACGCACCGCTCGCGAGGTTATGTTGCGCGGTACTAATCGACATGCCGCGAGTCACCAGGTCGGACGCGCTCGACGTAGTCACCGCCTGGAACACCGAAGACGTCGTCGGCCTCCTCAAGAAGGTGAGTGCCGCCGTGGGGAGCGAAAAGGTTGATTGAGAAATGTATACGCGATCGGAGAGCGAGGTGGCTGCACCGGACAGCTGACGTTCGAGAGAGATCGGTTGGAATTTCGGGAGAAGAGTTGGAGAACGCGCGGTTCGTTAAATGGGGTATCGAGTATTGTTTTGTTGGGGGTTTGCCGCTTCCGAGAGGAGGTTGCTATGGTGACGAAGGTTTTTTTTGTTCTTTAGAGTTTCGGTTTTTAGCACCGCGGAGATCTTATCACTGTAATTTACTGCTTACCGTTCGTCTTACCTGCTTTGCTACTTGTTTTTTAGCGACGTGCGCGGAATTTTTGTTTGTGTTAATTACAAATATAATAGACGCTGTCATTAGCATTGTAACTGTGTTTTGTTAGAATTTCCATAAGTGTTTTTTTACCTGTGCTCACATTTAATTACCGTTGGACAAATCCGCGGTTCTGCCGTCTTTTCATACATTAAATTTATTTGCATAATTGAAAAATTATGCAGGAATCTAAAGGATATTAATTACCCTTTTACACTTTCATAATTAACTTGCTAATTTCTCGATACAAATAATATTTTATGACATTCCTTCTCACGCGAACTTTAGTTAATAATTTACTTCTTAACAATCGCAAAATTGTTTTGCGCAAGAGCAATGCATAAATTTATAAGTTTAACATCTCTATCTTTTTCAATTAAATGTTTAACGTTTCAATTAAAGCTTGTTATCTGCTTTCAAACTGCAGTCCAAAATTTCAGTTCAATATTTATGTTCTGCAATTCAAAAAAAAAGGCCGTAAACATAATCTTTATTGCAAATGTCTATATACATCAAATTCGACGATTGGCCATTACATTTTACGATTTCGCGGACTCGCTCGAATACACTTCTAAATACACAATTTATGCACTCTATTTACAAACAGCAGCACATGATTATGACAGTAGGCGCTCAAACAAAGCAAACGCGGACTCATCAATCCGAGCAGCAATATTTGCCGTTCCCCTATTAGCAAACTCGAGCGCAAATATCAAACAGCCTGCACAAAGAGTTTCGAAAATAGATCTTCGCCCGTATAATTGCACCGCGACGCGAGAGCAGAGCAGAGCGACACGTCCCGACCGGCCCTTCCGTTTGTTGTTTTAGTTATATAGCTTTAGTCGTTAGGCCGTGCAGAGCCGCCTCCGTTGCAGATAAGCGAGGACGAGCCTCGGTGCAGGGCTAATTCCGTAAACGTTTCGCTGATTCGCGCGCGACGGCGCGTGTTTTTAATATAACATCCCGAGCAGACGGCCGCGGCTCTGCTTTCGGCGCGGCGGCGTTGCCGAGTGACACGAGGAGGAGAGAGCGGCGGGGATTGTTGCTGTTTTGGATTCGCGGATGAGGGCTCCGATGATCGATGTCGGGCGAATGCGTAAATGTTTGCGAGTGACGCGGTGCTCAATGAGATAGCGAATTTGGACAAGGGACTCGATCATCTTTTTGGCATGTAATTGTTTTGTTTTACTTTTAGTTTAATTTCGGTAATTAGATCTCTCTCGGTTTTAATGAGTTGCGTCGGATTCCTGCATTGGGAAGTTTAACAGGATGTTTTAGCAAGCTGAAATACATAAATCCGATGCAATATTTTATTATGCAATATAATTTTTCAGATGCATAAAAACACAATTTATAATTCTTCTAAAAGGATTAAGTAACAATAAATTAATAAGTCGTTGGACTTCACGAAACACTTCCTACTGCTTCTTACTTTATTTTACACTGCAAGATGTCACATACATTTATATAAACACGCAAAAACAAGTAAAATACGCCAGTCTTTCAAAAGACTATACAAACCTCCGTTTTTATTCGAACTAACACCGATCCTCCCCGACGTAGAAAGTCCGCCTTTCTCAAATAAAACAAAGCAGCAGCAGCAGCAGCCTCGCGAATACAAAGCAAGATAGGCCGCGAAGAAATTCCATCGAGTTTTACGCGGGCGACTTCCTTCTCTCTCGCGGCCGATTTTGCAATCGCTTCTCATCATTCGTTACGCCAAGCAATTGAATGATTTGTAAGGCCCCGCCGCCGTGTTACGATTTCGCGCGCGGATTCGAGCGTGACGCTCCTCGATTTTGTACCAGTAAAACTTTAGTACCGAGAATCGCGCCGGAGTTTCGTTCGCCGTACGGAGGAGCGGCGCTGTGTTCGGATAAACTTGTTTCTTTCGGATTCTGTTTATACCTTCTTGCAGGATTTATTTACGGTTTAAGGCAGGATATTTGGATGTTCGGGGGAGAAGCGGATGAAGTCGAGTGGGTGTTAAAGACTCGAGATAAGAAGAATGTAAATAGGGTGCGGTTGCTTTCTAATTTCTAATTTGTTGCTTGTTCTCGAATTTGAAACGATTGCATCTCGAGAATTTTCAATCGGCAGTAAAATAATTTATGCAAATTTCTAAAAAAAAAGTTCAGGAATTAGTTATTGAAAATTTAAAGTCCATTTTACGCTTCGCGTAATAATCTTATCTCCTTGGCGCGGAATTAGGAACAAAGACGTTACATAAAATCGTACTAAATCTTTTTTTTTTTTCTTACGCAATGCGATTCCTTATTTTTAGAACACTGACTTTAAAGGAACCTCAAGCCATTTCGATTAGACCCACCGGCTATTTCAATTCTCAAACGGCAAAATAACTTTAAAATTACCATTTCAAATGAAGCTTCACACTTTTTTTCTACTAC
Source organism: Ormyrus pomaceus (assembly GCA_900474385.1). Taxonomy (NCBI): domain Eukaryota; kingdom Metazoa; phylum Arthropoda; class Insecta; order Hymenoptera; family Ormyridae; genus Ormyrus; species Ormyrus pomaceus. The sequence goes on along the minus strand of UCOM01002046.1, from coordinate 16,738 downwards.
GTTTTTCAAACGAGTTTCAGCAAAGATCCTTATATACTCCGCTTCATCGCTTCCCTAAAAAACAAAAACTTAGTGTTGTTCTCGAGCTCGCACGATTAACATAAGGAACTATAATTTATTCAGCCGCGTCGAAGTACAAGTTTTAATTACGCTCAAATTTCCCTGGAACAAATACGCCCAATTGAAACGGCATTGAAATTTCGCAAATAAGAGGAGAGCCTTTTGAACGAGTGCAGGTCGTTAAAGCGACAAAGCCGATGAACTTACAACCCAGTTCACTCGAGGTACACGAACACTTGACCAAGAGGAGTCATTGGATTCTTGGTCACGTCGGTTGACGTGTGTATATATATTATACTTTTTCGACGTTCGCGGAATCTTTATGAGGACGCCTGCGAATGAGATATGAAGTACGCGGAGGAAGAGTTTCTGCTTGAACTTCGTGGCGGAGATCGTTGTTTATCGCTTCTGGGGGCTTTGTTTTGTTCCAAATCCAGGATAGTCATGGATGAATTGTCGAAGCTTAGTTGTCGTTTTGGAGGAAGTAGAGGTGGTTTGAATATTTTTAAATAATCATTTTTGGGCAACGGCTGAAAGAAAGTTATAGAGATAATTTTATCTGCGCTTAATTCCAAGATGCGTTTTGAAAACTTCATTAAATGTTTTTGAAATATTTTGAATTTGCCACACAAAACGACAATTATCCCTGATGAGGACCCTTTTCAAGGCCGAAACGTCGGATCGACTTTTTAATAAAGTTAACATTAGACACTATAGTGTTTTTTTATTCAAAAGTATTATAAACATTATCTAACAATAAGTTTGTCATTAGAATTTATTGGGTTAAAACATTAACATAAATTTGAACGTGGCTTATATTAAATTAATGACCATTCAAAAGCATATCTTTATCAATGTTTTCCCAAACTAGTATAATTTCACCGTAAAAAAATGAACTTTCCGTTTTTGAAATTTTGATTATTATTATGCAAAACCTGAACGCCGAAGTAAAAATACAACGCACACCGAGGAGCGACTATTTTTTCTTTATCTACCCAAGATATACGGCATTTCATTATCTCGTTCGGTGAAGCACACTGAAAATTACTCACACCAGCCGCGGCTTCCCATGTTTCAGAATGGAGTGGACGAGGCTTGCTGGAAGGCGGTCGAGAAGCGTCAGATTGACGGGGACGAGCTTCTAGTGAGTATACCGATTTTTCTTTCTCTTTCCATTTCTTCGGGGGGCAAGTGCTGACTGGATTGGAAATTACTATTTGCATTTTGAGACGTAGTGTTTTTTGAAGAAATTTTTCAAACGAAAGATTTCAAACAAAATATCTGCGGTCCATGTACTAATATAAAACTAAAACGGATTAAAATTCAAAATTATATCAATTGCCTTGCCTTTGGTGCACTTTACTGAGCAAAAATAACACAACCACCTTTAAGCACAGTAAAAGTAAACAAAAGAATAAAATAAATTGCAATAATCTTGTGATACCGCTCAATTTCTTTCCATCAGACACGCATATAAAACCATCAAGCACTGAAAAAAAAACAGCACCCATAAGACCGTCGGTCCCCCCGACGATTACTTTAATTCGATTCCCGCGGCGAATTTCCCGCATTTAGGGCAGAGCGAGCGAAGCATCAGCGGCTCGCCGCTGCTGCGCCTTTTTACTTCGGCCGCCTGCCCGTCTGACTAATTCGTTTTAATTGCAGCACTTGACGGAGGGGAAGCTGGCGCTTTGGAAGAGCGATCTCACGAGGCCGCTGATATGGTAAGGAGTCCTACTTTGCTCGATCCCCAGTCTGTCCAGCTCGATTCTCTCGCGGCGCGTCGTTGCTTCTTCTCTGAAGCTGCACGTTTTGTTTTGAAAGTCTGGCTTTGTTGGCGGGGCGGGAAGGAATGGATTTCGAGGCAGTGGAGTTGAGAGCGGTAAGATTTGGAGGGATTAAATTTAAGGACGTTTTCTTTGCCGTTTTGTGCAGGTATTTGGGTTGAATTCATGATCGAGAAGTGCTTCCAAAGATTTTTCTATTGGTTATAGTTGTTTTGTTTCCTTAATCGCTTAGTTGTTAATTTAATGACTAATTCGTCATGATTAAAAAATGATGAATCGCATCAATTGATAATATTATCATTTGCGTAAGGCTCGCGAGTGAATGTACTGTTCTTTTTTTATACTGGAGGAAAACGGAAGTATGCAACTTCAGAAAAAAAGGCATTTAAAAACCGCAATACTTTTTGTAACATTCATTAAATCTATTTCCATCTCAACCGCCCAAACAATCCCATCGCTCCGCGTCGCTCGCCGCCTCATAAATTAGCCTCGTTACCCTAAAAATCCACGTTTTCAAGGCGATAACACTCATCGAGCCCTTGATCATCTTCGCAGGAGTCTGTGGAGCTTCGTGGAGGAGCTGCGGCGGTGTCCTGAGCAGTACGTCGAGGAGAAGCTGCAGCAGCCGGCGGAGCCGCCAGTCGACGAGGCCAGGAGCGACACCAGCTCCTGGGACACGGACTTCGAGGACGACCCGGTCACCGACGACTCGAGCGCCGTGGAGATGAGGTCCGGCGTCAATCCCGCGGCCAATCCGGCCTTCAGGAACAGTCTCAGGGTGTTTCAGGAGAACATCAGGAACGAGGCCGAGTCGAGGAACTCTGTTTCGTAAGGATATTGGGTGTTTTTGACGTTTTTGCCGTGCTGGGCCAGTCAATTTATTTTTATTAGTTTGTAAATCGGTAGGGTTCACGATAATTTTTTAAGAACATGTAGTTGATTTTATTTAAATCAATAACAAAAGCACGATTTTGCGTTTGCTAAAATGTACATACGAAATTCGTGTCCGCTCAGCGAAAATGTTATTAACCACGATTGGCATTCCACTACTTGATTCTCATTCGTTTGCCGAGTGCCATCCGCTTAACACGTTAAGGAAGAGTTAAATTTTAAGTTATGAGTGCCGAAGAAGATGCTGGTTGTCAGTGTTCGTTTAAAAAAATTTTTCGTATGAACAACTTTTCAAGAAAAAAATGTTCACCATTGGTAGAAGATCACCTGACCGTGGAGAGGTGAAAATATCATATGTAAAGGCTAGTTGTTAAGGAATGTGTTTTTAAATTTTGTTCGGTGCGTAATAAAAAAGGAGCAAACAAATTAAAAATTAAATTAAACTAAACCTATTTTTACTTCATAATCTCTAAAACTAGTTTCTTAAAATAAACAATCCCTAATTTTAAAAATATTAACAAAAATCACTGATTTCCAGGCGAAACTCCACCGAGCCGAAGCCTTACGACAAATCTCCGTCGCCAGCCCCGCCGCCAGAGACGACCTACGCGAACTTCGAGGTGGGTACCAGCGGCAGCGGAAGCAGCAGCAGCCTGGCCCCTGAATCTCCCTGGTCTGAGCCAGGCACGCTGTACGCGAACGTCGACTATCCGAACGGCGAGGCGAACGGCAGCGAATCTCCGGCGACGCGCAACGCCTCCAGGCTGCACGATCAGAAGAGCCTCGGCGAGCGATTAAAGGAGCAACTGCAGCTGATGAACGCGACGACGACGTCGGCCAAGCCGCTCGTCACCCCGAAGCCCGAAGCCCTCTCCAAGAGGAGCCGGGAGGTGGAGGTCATCGTCGGACCGCAACAGCTGCAGAAGTCGTTCCTGCACAATAAGCCGAAGATTAATGGGATTGGAAATGCGCAGAGTAGGTGGTTTGTGAGTTGATGTTCTAGAGGAATGAGTTCTTTTTTTTAAATTAAGTTGGATTATCTGCTGGTCTTTTACAATCGCTGTACAAGATTTATATTCGTTAAGATTTTTTTGATAAGTCAGTATTGTAAACATTTTTGAGATACGAATTCACTATTGTATTTGTTATAAATGCAAAAAATCTTGTTAATGTAATCAGATGTTTACATCTGATAAAGAAAAATATTAAATATTCAATAGCTAAATTTATTAAAAACATTTTCTTTCACGAAGGAAACAAAACTGAAAACAGATTTTAATGTAAATATACTACTGAGATATAAAGAGTGAGTAATCAAAACAAATATTTACAATACCTACTTTTAAGAAATAATATTGTAAGAGGAACTGTACTGTCCAGTAGTAAATAATTATTATTGCCAAAGGGACGAAAGTGAATTAACAAAAATGCGTAGAAACTTATTCGGATGTGAAAAATCGAAAAAGAAACATGAAAAGGATGGTAAAGATTGTTTTGTTTTTAATGAAATAAGATCATAAATAAATTATTTTTATAAGAAACCTAGATATGAAAAATAAACGGTAAAATTAACGAAACACCTTTCATATTTCAGAAAAGATGACCGTGCCTCCGCCAGCGGAACCGACAGACAAGCCACGTTCGACACTCACCAGTACAGAGGAAACTTTGCGTAACTTGCCAAAGCCGCCGATGTCCATCCGGGGCTTCGACCTGGTGGCGAACCTGCCGACAAGACCGGCCACCGAGAGTGATGAAGACGAGGACTATGATGCGCCGTACGAAGCTTTTGATGAGCAGATCCAGCAACAGCAGCAACAACAGCAGATAATCAGGGCAAACAGCAAAACATCGATTTGTAGCAACAGGCAGAACTCTGTTGAGAGCGTTTACAAGCCACCCAGCCAAGAAGAGGAAGAACCTTATGAAATATATGAGTCTATTACGGAATCGGTACGTTTGTTACAAAATCAAAAAATTAAAATCTCAAATGTCATAAGATTTTTCAATTCTATAATATATTTATGTTTGCATTTTGAATTATAAAAACAAACTACTTTTTTGCAGTTTAAATGAGCTTTTTTATCTATTATTTATTAATATTAATAATTTTACAATTCATATTTTTAAATATTTGATGTACGTTTTTATAATTTGTAATTCTAAATTTTATTTAAGTAACTATAGAAACATTCTCATTGTATTAGCTATTGGCAGAAACAAGAATTTAATGTTTATATTATTAAAGAATAATGTAACATACTTTTTTTGATATTTTAAATTATTCTGTTCTGTTCGAATTATAAGAAAGTCTAGAAATAAATTACGCTATCCGTATTTGCTTTTTTTTAAGGCAAAAATTCATTTGACTTTTTTCTAAATTTTACTAGTTTATTATATAATTTGTATTTATAAAATTTTATTTTCTTATATAAACAGAACTTTAAAAAAGTATTCTTTTTCATTTTTAGCCAGAAGAAAATGGACACAATTATAAGGAAGAAACAAATAAAAAAATTTCGTCGAGTCCACCGCCATTACCTGCAAATCCTCCCCCACAAACCCATAAAACGGATACAAGAACAACAGGTGTGTTTACGTTTTTTTCTATTATACAATTTTTTTTTTAATGATAGCAATAATAAGTACATATAATACATTAATTTTTTAAATAAAAAATGTACTATTTGAATAATACATTATGCACAAAAAAGGTAAAATAAAAAGAAAGATATATACCGAGAGGAATAACACTTCATTCAAAAATTGGACGTTGACATCGAGTAAAACTGTGTCAAGTGTTCAGTGAAATGAGTGCAAAAACTGTAACTCGTTGCCTCTAAAACATGTGGGTAACAAATGGCGCTGCTCTTCACAACAACGAAATTCCCATGCAACTTGTTGCACTTGCATTCAGTCTTGCAGTAGCTTGGCAAGGGTCTACACTGCAGCTTTTGAACCTTTAAATAAGTAATATTTTTCTTAAATCTTTTTTTTTATAAGAAGCACAATATATTTAATGCGAGTTTAATGCGAGTGAATTACAAAAAACGAGAGAAAAAAATTATTCGCATGGAAAAAAGTATCCGTTTTCGATATTCATTTTAAAAAATAGTTATGTGAAGTGAAGTGTGTGATGGAATGTGTTCGTGTTTTTATCTGAGACTCGGCAGACAACTCATGGGAGGTTTGAGTGCCCGGTTAGCTGACGAAGTAGCAGATATGATCGTTAGGATCAAGAGAACTATCGCCTGTTCGTGTTACGTGCCAACGCCGGAACCTCCAGGTATCTACAGCATAAATAATTCAATAAAAAATGTTAAAATAGATTTACTAAGAGATTGTACGCTGTTATTGAAATTTAAGAGCCTATAAAATAATCTGCAAATTTTAAAAACACAAATAAAGTATTACCTCTCTTTGAAGCCTGTTGTTATCTAAACCAGCAATTATTTTTGGCCTGACGTCAATCCATGTAATAAAATACATCTATATATTCTGCTCACTTAGCGCTCTTTTAAGAAATGGAGTATTATAATTATTTTCTAAAGTCGGCTTTTTGGAGTTATATAGGCTACTGAACAAAGAAGACGATCAATTTTAGCTTAGACATGAAACATATGTACGATGCTTTTCAAGACGTCAAACGTACGTTGGATGCATCTTACTCACGACGCCGTTCATAATTTTGAGGTACTTGGAACTGATTAATAATGTTATCGTGAGGGACTTTGATTACTTTGTTAATCGGAAAATTATTTTGCCACATGGATCGAGCTGCTTCATGCAAAGTTTGGCATTTATTAAGTTAACAAAGTCCTCGAAAAAAAAATTTCAAAAAAAGACAGAAAAAAAAAAGTTCCTACTCTTCCTCCTTAAAAAAGCTTTATAGAAATCGTAGATATATCTGCTACGAAATCATTTCCTTCATACACAAGCTCTCACTTATACAGGCACGCACACAACTCATTTATAAGTCGAACTCCGCAGACAGTTCTTCACCGGCAGTTGCCGTAAATCGAAAAAACTTTCCATTTTCACTCGTCTGATTTGCCGTTTACAAAATAACAAACCAGCAAAACCACTCCGAAGAATATTCCTCAGTACAGTGATATTTCAATCGTCGGCGGGATATTCGATGTGGTAAACCAAGCACGCATCAAAGTTCTTATTGCATACATACATACAAACATTAAAATTTTACAAAAGAGCAATTTACAAATCAAGGTAATAAGCAGCAATTGCAATCACAAAAAACGCTGTTACATTTTCTAAAAATACACCGCTATCTCTCCCGAAAGCTTGCAGATTATTTCTGATCCGACGCGACAAGGCTCGCCGCTTATATCCGCGCTTTCGCACTCCCCGTAACTTCTGCGCACTGCGCAGCCGACTGTTCAAACTGTACGCTGTCATGAGCGTCTGGATCTGGGCGTTGCTGCTCGCGCCGATAGTCTACTTTATCCATAAACTCCGCACGCAGAAACGTTTTTTCGAACGATGGGGCATCCCCGTAGTACCGGAAATCAGGATTTTCGGAGTGATGGCCTCCTTGTCGAAGAAGAAAATGAACTTCAGCATGGACATGAAGCAGATGTACGACGCTTTTCAAGACGCCAAGTACGTCGGATGCTTCTCCCTCGTGACGCCGTTCATAATTCTGAGGGATCTGGAACTGATCAAGGCCGTTATGGTGAAGGACTTTGACCACTTCGTTAATCGCAAGAATATGATGTCGAAAAAAGTGGACCCGCTGTTGGGGCAGAGTTTGGTCTTCATCAAGGACGAGAGGTGGAAGAAGCTCAGGAACATTCTTACCCCGGTGTTTACGTCCAGTAAAATGAAGATGATGTGCGGATTGATGTCGAATTGCGCGGAGAACTTTGCAGACCAGTTTGTGACGCTCTATAAGAATGATAAGGCCGTTAATCTGAAGGATGCCTTCACGAGGTACGCATCGGACGTCATCGCCACTTGCGCTTTCGGCATCGAAATCGACAGCATGAAGGACAGGACGAATCCGTTTTTCATTCACGGAAAAAGAATGACGGACCCTCTTGGCTACCGGAGGCAGTGCAAGTTCATGATCCTCTCGGTTTTCCCTTGTATCGGCCCCATACTGGGATTAACATTCTTTGACAAAGCAGACGAAGAGTTCATCTTCAAGTTGGTTAAGGATACCATAAAAGCAAGAGAGGAGAACGGAATCGCCAGGCCAGACATGCTGCAGCTGCTGATGGAGGCGAGGGAGAAGCACCATCTGAGTGTAGCCGAGATAACGGCCCAGGCGTTCTTCTTCTTCTTCGCGGGATACGAGGCCGTCTCCTCGCAGATTGTGATGATCGCCTACGAGCTGGCAGTCAATCCCGACGTCCAGGAGAAGCTTCAGGACGAGATCGACGAGGTTATGAGAGAAACCGACAACAAGCCCACCTTCGAAGCCATCAACGGCATGAAGTACCTGGAAGCGATCTTCAACGAGTCCCTCAGGAGGCACTTCCACCCGCTTATCAGTCGGGAGTGCACCAAAGAATATACGTTACCGCCGGCCGTCGCCGGAGCCGAACCGTTTTTAGTCAAACCAGGAATGGAGGTGATCATCCCCGCCTTTGCTATTCACAGAGATCCCAAGCATTACGAGGATCCAGACAGGTTCAATCCCGACAGGTTTCTTAACAAGAAAGAGGCGATCAGCGACGTGACGAATTTGGGCTTTGGCTTGGGGCCGAGGATGTGCATCGCTAATCGGTTCGCGATGTTGGAAACGAAGGTCCTGTTCGTACAGTTGCTGAGTAGGTGCAGTTTGGTGCCCTGCGAGAAAACTTGCATTCCGTTGGTTTACGATGTCAACAGCTTCAATCCTTTGCCCCAAGGAGGTTCCTGGTTGAACGTGGAAGAGAGGCAGAGGAGCGCTTGAGATTATGAAGTGCTTTCAAATGTTGTATTATGCTTCGCTTTAATAAATGGCTGTGTCGCTTAATTTTTATGCAGCGTGTAAAATATTTATAAATATTTTTTAAGCTGTTCAAATTTATAAAAATTCAGTCAAAGTGACTGTTGGATATTGTATACACTTTATGAGACGAAATATAATACTTTTACAATGTTTGTTTTCAATTTTCGTATAAAATTAAGAACCTGTATATGATTTCATTGTATTCTGCATTTCAATAAATGATCGTCATGCAATAAACAAATTCCTCGAACAGCCCTCGAAATAAATGCATCATTAAAAAAAGGAGACCAGACCAAAATGATTACTTTTTCTCGCGAAAAAAAGCCTTATCTAACTTACAGATTACTTCTACTATGACATCATCTCTTTATACACAAGCTTCAATGCACACTTCGTTCACTTTGAAAATAAACGAAGTGCGCCAAGAAATCTCCATTAGTCGTTGCCATGAGTGAGTGGCTCTGTACTGTGCTCCTCACACTCGCCTCCTTCGTTGTTTACAAAGTTTACGAACAGCAAACCTACTTCAAAGAAGGGGGTATTCCTCTATATAGGGACATCTCGATCTTTGGCGGGGTATTCAACCTAATAAAAAAAGCGCACATCAACGATCACATGAAGGAGACGTACGACTCGCACAAGGACGCCAAGTACATCGGCAGCTTCTACCTCACCTCTCCGGTGCTCCTCCTCCGGAACTCGGAGTTGATCAAGATCGTCCTTGTGCAGGAGTCCAAGCCATTCATTGTTAAACCCGAGATGGAAGTCCTAGCCGTCCTGCCAGGTATCCACAGGGACCCGCTGCACTGCAACCACTCGGATGGATTCGATCCGACAGATTCTTGGATAAAGGCACTGGTGATGAGTTTAGGTTTCGGCCTCGGTCCGAGGATGCTTCGGCAACAAATTCGTCCTGCTCGAGACGAAGGTGCTGTTTGTTAAACTGCTGGCTAGGTGCACTTTGGTGCCCTTCGAGAAAACGTGAATACCGTTGAAGGAGGTCTTTGGGTGAAGATTCAAATGAGAGGGGCTGACATTTTTGTCTTTTGATATTTGTAAAGCTTTCTTGTGAAATTGTTATAGATTGAACAAATGAAACTCGTATGCGTGGATTTTCTAAAGAATTATCAATTTTATCTTTTACATGATTTTTCACTGATACAGGTGTCGAGATTGTAGATTCAACGGGTATTTAAAGACGTATAAACAGTTTATCGCCATTTATTTGGATTTTATCTGAATTTATGTGATAATCATTTAATGCAATAGAAACGCTGGAAAAATACGCTGGCAAATTAAGTGGGGCATTATTGCAGCATGCAACTTGCAAAATTCTAAACTAAGCATTTTTATAGCAACGGCGGTCGTGACAAATCTGTCGATATAAAAGAACCATACAAAATTCTACTTAATGATGTATGTTTTGCAATCTTTTTTTGCTAAGTAAAACATTTTGTACTCTCATATTCTCTTATTATTACAATATTATGTACATTTATTTTAATTATTTTTTTAGAATTAATTTTTGTATTACAAAATGTATTATTAATAATGCACACTTTAAAAAACTAAGGTTGTTAATAAATTTGTTACATTAATGTGTGAATTGCCGTTTAATCGATTTGATGATCGTAATTGTATACTTATTTGACATAATGTTATTTATTAATTTTAAAGACTTTGATTATTTTAAAAATTTGTCCATACTTTATTTTACTTTTTGTATTATATATTTTTTAAATAAATAACTTTTGTAGTAGAGTTAAGAAGATACTTTAATTTTTTAATATCAATCTTGACAGCATTGCTCAAATTTTTCTAAAATTCAATCGTTGCGAGTTTCGCTCGAGAGTTTTGCCAGTTTTTCGTATATAATATATTCAATTAGAAAATTTGTATAAAGTCTCTATCTGCGATTAAACATAAGAATCGTGACCCATCGAAGCCTCAGAAAATTACCCACATCCAGTGCAAATCTCAAAACGCACAAAAACTATTTTGTCATCACTCAATTCCTTTTACATAAATAGAAGCCTCTCCGAGAGTTCGCTACAAAAACCATCCAAATCTTTCCACTCCACTCAACCCCCCAGTCCGTCTAAATCAATCCATCTCCAAGCACAAAAAAAAAAAAAAAGAAAACGCGCAACACCGACTCCCGTAAGAAAATCTCCGAAAATACCGCGTAAAAATGTAAATTTCCCGCTCGCTCTCTCTCTCTCTCGAAAAACGGGGGCTCCGCGCGCCCCATGCCGAGGTGGGACCACCGCCGCGCCGAGCCCGAGGAGCCGCTGCTCTCTCTCCTCGTCAGTCCAGCTCCGGACGTCGAAGCGGCCCGCCGAGCTTCGCTCTCTCTGCACTGGGGATACTAGCCGGAGTCAGAGCCAGGATGGCCAGCGTCGTCGGCGAACCGAAGAGGATCGTCCTGGGCCCGGGGGCCCGCAGGCAGACCAGCCTCTCCGAGTGCGTCACCCAGTCATCGCTCACTCAGGCCAGGCTCAATCTTGCCAGTCAGTTAATTTGCGATGGAAATTGATTTTTTTGCTGGGCTTTGTGTAATGCGGTTTGGTATGGCGGGCTTTGAAATTGCTCTGGTGTCTAGTAAATTTTGCTGGAGAAAATTTATCGCGAATCTCTGAAAATCTATGAGAAACTAGAGTAATTTTTATACAGACTTTTGCCGCCCGTTACCAAATTTATTAAAGACAATTTTTAGAACGAAAAATGTTATTTTTACCGCAAGATTTGTCTCTGCGCGTGGGATATATTCGAGTATAATTTTTAATTGGTACTCGATATAACCGTCCGTTTGATTCTTATCAGCAATCGCTCTACGTCAAACATTTAAATCCAAACTTCTCACCTACTCGCAGAAATAGTTAAGTTTAATTACTACCTTTTTTCAGGAACATGTTCAAATCGAAAGCAAAGTTCGAAAGCTCCCAGGAAGAGCCGTCAAAAGCTAAAAAGTTTGTTTTCTCATTTCAGAGCGCTCGTTGGAAAAGAAATCGGCCACCTTGCCGCACTCGAACAGCAACACATCTCTGTCGAACGCAGCCAGGCCGCTTCCCTTGCCGCCGGAGAGGCAGTCCTACTTCGAGAGGCCCTGGTTTCACAATCTGACCAGGGAACAGGCGAACACCCTCATAAGAGAGCGTAAGTTTAACGGCCAGCTTCTGGAATCTTTTTTTTTTTTCATTGAGTTTGAGGGAGTTTTTTGTGATATTTTCGTTCAGTCGTGGAGGTGTTCGAGGGATTTGATCTGGGCTTGAAAGTTTTTAGATTTTATAGAATGAAATTATTCGATGGGTACATTATTCGTGTAGTTACTATGCATACACCGAAAAACCGATGTAGCTTTTACCGTTTTTCGTTGTCGAGGGGCAGTAAATTTACTGCATCCTTTATCACTTTATGTTGATGTATGCGCTAATAAAATGATTTTCTTTTTATCAACGTTATATTGATGAACTGGAAAAAGGTCATCAAAGGTTACTAATGTAAGATCAATATCAACTTTCCAAATTATGTAAGATCAATGATTGAATTCTTCTAAGTCCTCGCATTCTCAATATTTGTTAATATCAATACTGGCACTTATTCTGAACAACATACTTATTGAAATCGAACGTTTCTAGCTTTAGAAATAGAACGTTTAAATGAAATTACTGAAATACTTTATTTTTGTCTTTGATACTGATTCCGGATAGTCCGACAAAATAAAAAATAATAATCATTAATTAAGATTGTAACAACATTTTAAATTAAACGATTCATTTTTATTTGCAGACTGCACTAATCACTGCGGTTTTGATGGATATTTTTTAATGAGACCATCTACGTCCGATCCTAATAATCCACTTACATTGGTATTATGGTGCAAAGATAGAGTCTACAATGTTCCTGTTCGAAGAAGACTTGACAACAGGTAATTTTAAAATGTTTATATACCAGCGTATAACTCGGGCTTCTCAGCACGAAATTAGCATGAAATTAGTACTGTATTGCAGATAATTTTGTATGTTAAAACTCTATTTTCAAAAAAAATTCAACGCATGATTAATCACTTAATTTTTCAGGCAATTGATAATAAAAATAACGAAAAATTTGTTATAGGTACGCTTTGGGTTCGGCAAAACCCGACGAACAATCCTTTGCTAGTATCGACGAGATTATACCATTTTACAGAAGAGAAAAGCTCAATTTATACACCGGCGGAATTCAAACGGGAAGTACGACATTATCAGAAACGCCACCGAAATAGAGAATAGTTTCGTAGTTGCATGCCGATTTCGGAAGTATACTTAATTTTTAAGGTCTTTTTTACATTGTACTTTTGTACTTATAAAGCGAATGAATGTTGATTATTATCTTGTTGACGACGCATTTAAAAAAATTGCTGAAATTAATAATTCAATAATATTAATTTTTACGTAAAGTTTTATCATTTTTTATAGTATTTTATTGTTTTATTTTTGAACGAATCTACGTACAAATCATGCTAAATTACGGTCAAAAGATAAATTTATTTTAAAAGATTTTTATTAAGAATGAAAGACAATTAAACTTAAGATTTGTTATATTTTAATCATGATATAAAAGACTAAGTATAGTAGATACAATTATACTGCCTAATATAAATTTCTACAAAAAATGTTGTAGATTTGAACGCAAAAACAATTGTATATTATAAAACGGGTAATATAAAAATAAAAAAAGAACCTTAGCATTAATAATGACACATCAGTTGCAGACACGTAACACCATCACATGTCTCGAGTTTACTTCACACCCATTTCTATATAAATACAAATTTAATGTAATTAAGTAAAATGTTAAAATATTATTTGCTTAAAAAATCTTGATGTTTCATTGTTAGCGCTATCTTTAAGAGTTGGAATCACTATAAACTGTATAACAATTTATGAAATGGATGGCATTTATATTTTATACATGATGATAAAATATTTGTATTGTGCAGCTGTACAAGCAGATACGTGCCTTGACTTTAAACTTATGCAACGAAATGTAGGGTATTTTAGTTAGTAAGAAGAACATTTTTATATACTAGACTGCTACAGTAGAAGCTATTTGTAAAATGTTAAGAAACTGATATCAGAGCAACTATTGTGATTTAAGAATATATAAATTTCTGCCATATAAAAAATTTTAAAAAAATGAAAAAACATTAACTATGATGATTTAAAAATAATTAAGAGAATGAATTTGCATTTTTGTGTGACTTTATGTAAAATTGCATTATGAAATATATTGGGATTCTATGAAAATTAATTTATATAGAATCACACCCTTTATATTTGTATGTATTTATTTAAAAATTTAATAGAATAATAAAATTAAATCTGCAATAATTAAGACTTACAGGATCATTTGATTTTATTATTGTAGGAATGGGATTACAAAATTAAACTAATATTGACAATTATTTGGAAAATTTTTAATAAATACTTAAAAGTTTTAAGAACAAATCGTAATTAATTTTAAAATATGTAGATTTTCCTAAAGAAGTCTATAAAAATATTAAGTTTTATTATTCAAGTCTTGTTATAAATTACAGTGGAGTATGTAAATGAAAAATCATATAAATCATTTGCTAAATATTTATAATATTAAAAGAACAGAATGTTGAAAAAAATAGTCTTAAGTTAAATATTTAAAAATATATTTTATTTTTAACGTATTAAATCTTTATATTATATTGTTGTAAAATTCTTATAAAAAGTTAAGTTTTAAAATATGTATAAAAATAGACCTTAACATTATTCTGTTCAAATCCAGATAAAAACATTCTTATAATTGCATTTAAAAATTATCACATTTTGGGATTTGTAAAAATGACTTTAAAATGTAAAAATGAAATTCTAATATTTAAAGAGCTTCGACCATAACAGCGATTCCTTGACCTCCTCCAATACAAGCTGAACCAATAGCAAATTTGCCGGCGTTTCTCCGTCTGTAATAAAAAAAAAGTTTATTTTCAAGAAGACAATTAAAGTATTTTTTAGAAAAATAAAGTATTTTATAAATCAATGTGTTCAATTATTTAACTTGCCTCAATTCGTGAACTAAGTGTGATGTAATTCTAGCACCAGAGGCTGCAAGAGGGTGACCAAGAGCAATAGCTCCGCCATTTACGTTGAGTTTATTAATATCTAGTCCCAAATCTTTAGCACAAGCTAGAGTTTGTGCCCCAAATGCTTCATTAATCTGAAAAACAAAATAAAATATATATAATTTTAATTTGCATTAAAGTTAATAACTTTTTCTTTTTATTGCATATTCACCTCAATTAATTCTAAGTCATTTAACGACTTTCCTGTAGCTTTCAAGAGAGTTTTAATAGCTGGAGATGGTCCAATTCCCATAATGCTTGGGTCTACACCAACAGTACTGTAACCGACTAAACGTGCTATGGGTTTCAAACCGTTAGCCTTAACAGCTTCTTCACTGGCTAGAATTACAGCTCCTGCTCCATCACAAACTCCCTAATTCAAAACAAAAGTATAAATATAATAAAAGCATCAATATTTTTTAAAGATTCTAAATGGTATTAAAAACAAATGTTTAACTCACAGATGCAGATCCAGCTGTAACTAAGCCATCTTTTTTGAAAATTGAAGCTAATTTTGTAAGGTCCTCAATTTTGGTATGTGGTCTAGGATGTTCATCAACATCAACAGTGATTTCCTTCTTCTTAGTCTTCAATATTACTGGTGCCAATTCAGCTTTGAAATAGCCATTTTCATTCGCTAAAGTAAAAATGACAGTTTATTAATTGGTAAAATTATTTATAATTATTTTATAGTTATTTCATAATTTATTTATGTAAATAAGAAAACTGACCATTCTTCCACGTTTGTTGACTTCTTAAAGCAAAGTTATCAACTTCTTCTCTGGTGATTCCAAATTGTGCTCCCAATTTTTCAGCAGTCATGCCCATAGGCAAACCACAATGAGTATCAATTAATCCAAGCCAAAGAGCATCTTCAAATTCATACTTTTGACCTAAAGCTGTTCCAAAACGAACATTTCTAACAACGAATGGTACCTGACTCATGTTTTCTGCACCTCCAGTCAAAACTATTTTGGATTCTCCTGTTAAGATACTCTGAAATTTTGTACAGTTGCAACTAAATAATTGTCTTGAATCTGTTAATCGTAGTTCATCAAAGTTAAAGAAAGTTTTACCTGAGCACCACTAACAATAGCTTGAAAACCAGAACCACACAATCTGTTGACCCCTAAGGCTGGTTTTTCAAGTGGAATACCGCATTTCAATAGAACATGTCTTGGCATAAATGCACCATCAGACGATGAAAGCTGTAGATAAGAAAAGTTAATATATATATTTTAGTATGTAAAATATACATATATATAAATACATAGTACTTACATTTAAAACATTTCCAAATACCACATTATCAATTTGTTCTGGTTTCAAATTAGCAGACTGAATTGCTGCATTAGAAGCAACAACAGATAGTTCAGTAATACTCTTGTGAGTAAAAAGTCCACCCATTTTTCCAAAAGGTGTGCGTTTAGCAGCAACAATGAAAATTCCTTAAAAAATTAAAATAATCAACAGTTATAATTGAATAAATAAACAAGTAAATGATAAACCCAATAAACAGTAAGATATCTAATGCAAAAGAAGTCTTTAAGAAGAAAAATATCTAAAAGAGCTCTTTTGGATAAATATTAGACATATTGAATACAAATTGTTTACTGGGAAGCAACAAGTAGTGAGGTTCTTTCCCACTCCGTATCAACTCGCGAGTGCACGCTCCTACGGAGCAGCAAACTGCGTTCAACTCACCAGTACTCAAAGAATATTTGCTAAAATATTTCCAAAAAATTCAGGTAGATTCTTCAAGTCTTCTAGATTCCTAACATTATTGTTAAAAGTAAAAAAATGTTTTTGTTTATCCAGGAAAAATTGTAAACTAAAAAAAAAAACTTTGAAAGACAAAAGTCTGTTATGAATTTTCGAAATTCAAGATTTTGTTAATGCATCATTGTTTGT
>UCOM01002045.1:0-31394 GCA_900474385.1 Ormyrus pomaceus | reverse complement strand
CTGTACGGGGGGGGGGGGGGGGGGCGAATTTGTAGTTGCCAGCGTGCTTTCTCGTGTTTTGGGCTGAAGGGATTTGGGGTTTTATTTGTTTATTATTGTTTAATGTTCTCTGTTGCCTTATTATCTAGAGATATAATCGAATTCTTCCTTCTTCGACAAATTTTTGTTTAATAGATTTTTAAATTTAGTTTGCGCTTGATTTTTTTTTATTTAAATTTCACTAATATTTCAATTCAATGTAACTCACAAACTCGGAATTTAAACGAAGCAGATTAAAACGGAAGACGTATGTGGGTAAGAAATACTAAACTTCTTGAACATCTGAGCTGAATCAAATCATCCAGTAATATATAGCGTTGCATCTGAAGAAGCGCTACAAATTCAACTTCCGATTTTCAAACGTCGCACAAGAATAAATTTTAACTTTTAAAGAAATACTTTTCCAATTTTTCCGACTGCGAATGTCGCCCAACGAGTGATCCTCTTTTCCGTTAAACGTAATAAATGAATCTTCGAATTGCTCTTTCCAATCTCTCAGCGTCTTCCCATAAAAAATCTTCGAAATTAAAAGTACCACAGTCGAAATTTGCAAAATAATTCTCTTCAAAGCCGAGAGAGATCCCGATTTTGTTCAGGCCTCGATTAATTCATTCGCGTCGCATCCGAAAGAGGAGACGTCCCCCCCCTCCCCCGTCGACGGGCGCGAAAAAACAAATCCTCTCAAAAGAAGTCGAGAGGAAGCGGGGAATATTAAAATTTCCGCCACGGTCGTTCGTGCCCGTCGCGTGGCGGGGGTGATAAAATCCAAGGAATGCCGGCAGTAGCACTTTGCACGCGCTCAAGAGCACTACTAGTTAGACTCCTCTCGCGCCTTTTCATTTTTGCCTTTTTGCGTGCTTCAGAATACCGGCGCGAGGCGCGCGGCGAACATTTTTCAAACGGCCGGGAAAAATTTCGTCGCTCCCCAACGACGGACTTTCCGTTAAATCAGAGCGAAGGTGGCTTATTTTTCAAAATCGCGCATTAATTATGCACACTTGAAGCAGGCGCCCTCTCTTTTTCACGCCGCAAAATCAGATTCCTACAGCGGTAAGCTGAGCGCGGTCGTATCGACTGGCATCCGCAGCGCGTCGTGATATACTTCACGAGTGTTTGCGCGTCGCTGCCGGCGAAAACAATAAAACTCGAGAGCAGCGGAGAAAGGGACACGACGACGCGATAACCGACCGAAAAAAAAAGGGGGAGCGCGAGCGGCAAGGAGATAACGGCACTTCTCGGCTCGTGCGCCTGCGCCGAGCGTCGATCAGGTGCAAAGTCCCCGGAGCGTTTCGACGCGCGCGCGACAAAGACAAAGAACGGAAAGATGAAAAAGGAGCCGTGGCAGCGAGGTAAAGAGACGAGGAGCGGGAGATTTGTTTTCTTTCCACCAATCTCGAGAATCGAAATCTCGGCGGACCGCGTCGAGGCACGCTTTCCATTGCGGTTATATCGTTGAGCTGCTTTATTTTTTTTTCTTTATTTTGCTGTAGCTATCGGTTAAAAGAGGTGAGAAGTTGCCGCACGATTTTTCAATATTTACGCGGAGAAGTTTATGAAGTTCATTGACATGATGGCCCAGTTTTTAAGATGTAAAAATTTATACATGCATCGGATTCTTTAGGTGATTCGAAGAATATTTCTTATTTTTAAAATTATAGAATTCTCCAAAAAAGTGTATTTTTACGTATACGTTAATAATTCCCGATGAAAGTGTCGAATGTTCCTTTCGATATTAATTTTTTCTCGGATTTCAGTAAAATTGCTAATTTTCATTTAACCATTACAAAATTAATGTTTCTACCTGCATGAATTTTGAAATCATATTTCGTTTTATCGCTCTCTCAAGCCGAACGACATCGATCGGGAACGCAGTGGTGATGCAGATTCAAAAATGAAAAAAAATTCCATCGAATGCAGCTGCCTTAAAATATTGAAAATCCGCCTCGATATTATTCCCCTCTTCGAGCCTCCGTCGTGTACTTTCAGTCTTCAAAGTCGTTCCTACTTTCCTCTGCACCGCGATGCAGCTTCGTTTTCGCGCGCCTTTTCCTCCGGCGCCTCGACGTCAGACTGTCCCTTCTTGTTTGCGTGCTTTAGGATGTTTGCCGTCATCGTTATAAGCCTTTCTCCTCTTACTTTTCGCTTCTTCTCTTTTTCCTCGTGTACACGAGCGCATTTTCATGGCTACGTTGTCTTTCTTCGTCTTGCACTTATACTCTCTCATCTTCATTATACTCACCGAGCGCTAATATACTTGAAGGTAATGAAAACTGCTGGTCCACTTCCGCTTGAAGCTTCTGCGCCTTTTTTTATTGCTTCCTCCTTCATTTAATGATAAAGCGATGATGAAGTTTTAAAAGTTCGAGCTTTGACTTTGTACCTTTAGAGTGGCGCTGTATCTTTTATTTCATCCCACTATACTACTCAAACATTCGTAGTTGAACACTATTTTTTTTTTTCTTAAATAAGAATATTTCACCGAAAAAAGATTGTCAATGGTCTCGTACCAGGCAAGTCAACTTTCTCACTGCTCATTTTAAACAGTGATAAAGACTTGTTTAAAAAAAAAGAAGTATCCAATTATATGTACACTTGAACGGTAATGGCGGTCATAAAATATTACACTTGAATTTAAACATTTTTTGATTATCAAATACTTTCCAACTACTATAAAGAGCTTTTCAATTGCTCGGTCTTCATTTAGACTAACGATATACATCAGATTTTACCTAAAAATGATAAATCATTGTACTCATAATTATTCAAGTTCGAAACAACTTTTAACTACGGCGAAAAGGAGAGCGAAAGCTTGATTCTCTTCGTACTCCGATTAGTAAAGACAGACTTTCCAAAGTACCGTCGTTATATCATCGCGAGCTATTTTTGCGAGCGCTCGCCAACAAAGAGGTTACAAAAGTTCGTCGCGGCACTAGGCTCGAAAGCAGAGAGAGAGAAAAAAAGGAGCTGCAGCAGAAGGAAGAAGGAAGCCCAGAGAAAGAGAACATTACGAAGCCAGCGGCGGAGCAGAAGGACGAGCAAAGTTATTTATACCCATAAAAGAAACATTTAAACACCTCTGGCTTTTCGAGGGTCTGCACTCGCCCGGAAGATGTTTTGATTAATGAATCAAATTCCTCGGCCTCGGGGAAAGAAGGAAAAAAAAAACGAAGAAGAGCCGCGGGGGAGTAGGAGAAATTCCTTTCTCCCCAAGTGGAATGCTCTTACCGGTCGCTCGAGAGGATCGGAGTAAATCGGGGGGAGTTGAACTCTCTTCCGTCCCGAGGACAGGAGAGTGGATACCCCTCCGCTGACGATCTCTTCTTTGTCCGAGAGAGAGAGAGAGAGAGAGCAGATTGACGAAGAGAGGAAGAGGAGGACACTGAGAATGAATAAGACAAAGTAAGAGACGAGAGGAACGATGGGTGTAGAGCGAGATGGAAATAAAGTGCGATGGAAGGATGCGGGGGATAGAATTTTATGAGGGTGGAAATGAATGGAGAAGAAGGAAGTGCCCAATCGATTAAGCTTTATTATATCCTAGTAGGGCTGTATTAATTTATTACGGAGTTCGAGTCCGTTATGCTGATTAACGAGGGCGACATTAATAACTTTTCAACTTCTTTCTCTTTATCGGCCACTTTTGTAAATGCATTATGTATTACATTTTTTGCGACGTTTCTCGTTCCATTTATCATGAGCTACCCCGAAAGGAGTTGACTCGAGCCTCTTACGAGACTTCTTGCCTTACGTGCGCCTGCTTTGATATCGTATGCGAAAAGCTTCGTATATAGCCCTTTAATTATTGATGCTAATACTCGGAAGCTCTTTTAGATCAATCTTTTGGCAGAGTATACTATATATAGGCTGTTATTTATATGTACATAGTTTTGAAAACGTGCTTGTAAAGCTAACGGTACTAGACATTTATACAAAAGTATTATACAATTTTAACACGGGCGCGTATCGATTCCTCTTTGTTCTACACAGGAAGAAATTGAACTCAAAAGAACAACGCCATTCGCGAAATGCAGGAATGAAGGGAAGAAACAGAGCGCCGTCGAAACTAAAGCATCGCGGGCGAAAAAAGGCGAGAACGAGCCTGAGGAAAAAGGGGGGGTGAGAAAGCGAGAGCGAGTCGTTGAAACTCCGGGAAGACTGGAAATTAGTTTAAGTGAGACCGGTCAAAGGCCCGTATAAAGGGCAATGAGTTTACGTCGCCGGATAATTTAGCGATTCTCGCGTTCGAGCGATTCTCACTTACTCTCTCTCTCTCTCTCTGGCACATTGTCTCCCGAGGGAAAACACCAGCGGCGTTTGAGCGACTTTTTGTGACGAGCGCCGAAGGAGAGGTTGAGCGGACATGAATATTCCGATTGCCGGGCGAGATTTAATTATGGAGCTTGCCGCGCTTTGCGCTCCGCCGTGACAGGACTCAGGACTGTTTTTTTTTTTTTTTTTTGTTTTCGACTGCTTTTTTTTTGGTAGTCAATTTATGCCGTTTCAGGTCTGTTGTTTATCAGCTAATGTTTGCTCATGTCAAGGGTTTGATTGTTCATTTCTTATTTCCGAATAATTTAATTTTCTTTCTCGTCATTAACTTGATAATATTTTGCATTAAATTAAATTTACAAACGGAATCTTGATAATTTTAGCATATTTCCTCTTTACTGTGCGCTAAGCTCTGCTGCTTTATCTTCTTGATCTTTTTTAAGGTCCTCCATTTTTCCTTTTCACTCTGGGCTTTTATTCTTTTTTGTCTAGCTGTCTTTTTCATTTTATTCCACGAGTCCGTACTTAATACTCCTTCTGATCGTGGAATTCCACTTTATGGTAACCGGCTCGGGTGGCTCCTGGCCAAAAAATCTTTCGGTGCGCCGCGAGCTGAATTTATTGCAAAAGCAAGTTAGAGGCGACGAAAAGACGAGAGGAAAATCCGCTGGAGTGTGTGCCGATTGTAAAGCAGCCAATTATTGCGAATGAAGTGTAAAGATAAAAATGGCTGTATATTATTAGAGACAAAATCTTCGTTTCAAAGAGTGTCTATAAAATGACAATAAATTATTGACATTTCCTGTTGGATAAAAAAATTGTGTAAATTGTTTTTTTACGATTTCTTTTATTTTTCAATCAATTTCTCTGCAATTAAATTTCCTCTTCGATATTGGATTCGATGTGGGAAAGTACTTTCTTTGTCAGGTTGTTAAACGAATTTTGAAAAGCATTTTTCACAAAAACTCACGACGCGTCAAGGACGGTCTTAAATTATAAGTTTGACAAACAAGGTAATGCAAGAAACGTAAACGAACAAATGCCCTTTCACGGCAAGTCGGAAAATCTCCTGCATTTGGTACTTGGTCCATTTCCAAAGTTTTTCTCGGCCGAGAACTCGGTGTGCTGTCTTCGCTTTACTTCTTCGGCGGTTCCGCCCCTACTTTCCGAAATGACCTGCTTGTCCTCCAGATAGTTCCTCAATGCATCGTTGAATTTATGCTTTAACTCTCGCTGGCTCTCGAAGTCTGTGAAAGTGTATAATGATTTAACCCTCCGAGACGAAGGCCAAGCTATAATTTTATCTGAAACGAAGTAGACGCAACTTCAGCGCAGCGGAATTCATTAAGTTAACGCATGAAAATTTCAATCCATCCCCCCGTTTGTTTTTTTTTTTTTTTTTACTGAAAAAACATTTCTTCGATATTTTCGGCCAGCATTCCGTTCGGCTTTGAAAGGCAGCCTTGTTTGAAGCAACATAATGAAACGCCATAATTCCATACAGTTTCGTAATCCGCTTTACATTCAGGACATTTATTTCGAATGTCGCGAGTAATAACTGAAATTAATCTGATTCGCGTCGGGGAGAGATCGGGGCCCGCCTCCGTTTATTTTTGCAATTTTACGACGAGCGCAAGCGTAACCCTACCCCTCGACCGCACATTAATTCGGTTAAGCCAAGTTCAGTGAAACTCGGCAAGAGGGAGAGAGAGAGAGAGCGACATTTATAATATTCACTTTGTGCGACCGCGAACGACGGCAATGCATGGCGCTGGGTGGCTCGGATTTGCGGGCTATTTTCTGCCGGTACGGAAGCGCTGGAAAGTAGCAGTGAGGCAGACAGATAAGGATGCGAAATGTTAAATTTGCAACAAGCTGTAAAGGACGTTTTAAGGGAATGGAAAACCTTTTAATTAAGGCTCTCTGCTTTTCTGACGCTGGAAAATATTCAGCTTTCGTCTGGCAAAGTTCTTCTGCTGAAACTTTAATTGTACGTAATTAATATGCTTCATCTATTATTTGTATTCGTAATAAATAATAATGAACGACTGTTCTATTTTATTGAAGGTAAAACTGACGGTTTATTTAATAATCTAATTGTAAGACGCAGACTTCGATAAACCCGCCATACGACCTGGCGCCCTCTCCAGGGGTAAGTAAGGAAAAACAGTTTTGAATAAAATTTACAACTATTAATTTATTCGGGCGAATAAAATATTTGTCGCGCTCGTTAGGAATTTTTCTCGAAAAAACAAAAAATTAAGTTCGGAATAATAGCCTAAGCTACACTTTGCCCAAACTTGGCTCAGATAATACGTAAGGAACCGGACTTTTTTCAGACTAATATTTTTACATGCAGGTAATAATAATAGTGCACTTGGGCAGATAGTGAATTAAGAAGAGGATTTCGTATTTTGTGTAAAAAGATGTTAAAAAATATATTACAAAATAATTATGGTATTCTGGAAAAGTAAATAAATAAATAATTACATTAAATAAAATCAATATTATATATATCCAATTTACTTGGATTAAAATTCTCACTCATTTATTGATTTATCAATGATTAATGAAAATTCACAAAGCTTTATCGAAATTGCTCCGATTTAATAAAGATAAAAAAATAATATATAAATATACACATCACTAGTTTTTATTACGAGCAAGAAAATAATTACGTAGAAGGTGATATTTCTTCGATTGAAAAAAAGTTACACAAACGTGGGCGCGCGCACACTTACACCGAGAGACAGGGTTATTAAACGTTATTTACGACATCACGCGGGTGGGGGTTAGGGCCGGCTTTTATTGTCAAACGTTGTTCGTACGGACATCGACGACATCGGGTTGCGAATATTATTTTTCCGCGAAATTCGCCTCGCGTCTACGACACGGATTCCGCGTATGCTTATTAGCATGTCGCAAGTGAAAGCTCGCGGCTCGACTTCTCCGCTTCTGGGCATAAATCAAAGCGTCGTTAGTGCGCGCACGCGATTCAGATCGCAATTAAGCCTATTTGCATGGGCTTTTTGCGTCGAATAATTGCGCCTCGTAAAAATGTACACCGTCAAAAGTCATTATCGTTTTATATACGTATACGGAGAGAGAGAGAGAGAGAGAGAGCTCGTTCGGGTCATTACGCATCGTCGGTCCCCTTTTTCCGGGCCGTAAAATAGCCGCTGTCCTAAGCGCAGCTGCAAGTGACGCGCCACGTCGAACGTATAATTGAAGTAGAAATGAGGAATTATTGCCCGCCCGGATTGCTTGGGGGTCCTCATTGTTTTTCTTGCTCGCGCCGAGGAGCTTAATTTTGATTTAGGCCTCGTTAATGTATCGTAAATTCTCTTTATTGGGTTTTGCGAGACAAGTTGCTCTTTTTTAGTTGGCTTTTGTAGGACTGAGAGGAAGGGGGGCAGTAAGGAAAGGTTTCGTGCGGGGTTTTATTTGTTAATCGCTCTATTCAAACAGAATCTCGATTGTGCGAAATTTATTTTTGTAATTTATTATTCTTCGCAAAAGACGATAATGTTTTATTTTATTTATTATTTAGCAAATGGATATTTAATTCTGTCAAGTGCAATTTAGTATTTAAAATATGTTCAAATTTGATTTGCGTTCACTACATTTTCCATAGAAAACGCAATAATTTCAATTTAACACAACTTGTGTTACAGCATACATATATTAATAATCGTGTCAATAAGCTTGCTCTTAAATTTAAAGTAGTTTCTAATTCACTTGTATTAAAATGATAATAGCTTCGGAAATGGAGCTGAGAGAATGGAAGGATTCATTATTACAAATTTCATACTCGCTTATGCTTATTTTTCGCCAAACGAACAATGAAAAATGAATAAATGAACAGAGCCTTTCGTCAGCCTTCGCGCAGCTATTTTTCTAAAAATACGAGGGAGCCGCGGTTCTCTGTCGTCGTAAGCCGGTAAATATTCAGGAATCTGCGCTTACTCGCGCCTCGGATTTTTGAGTTCGACGACAGTAGTCCATGCAACTTTAACTCCTCGTAAATGCTTAAGTCTATTGCATGTTTCACTGGATTCCTATGTGAACCTTTTCGAATACTAGCTTGAATTCTTGCCGATTCCTGCGGTTGCATCGATGTAAAACTGCGGAACTAAAGGGTAATTTTGCATTTAATTCAAATCGTTCGATTAAATTGGAACATTTTTTCTGTGGATTTTCAGAAAGTGAATAATAATTAGGTTTACATAGTAACGGAAACTAATTAATCGCAGTATGCACATCTTTTGTTTTCAATTAAATAATAATTTGAATAGGTAGCCGCGTTTGATTTTATTATGTCAGGTCGTCGACGGGGCTGTAAACAACAAAATTTTATCATGAAAAAATAACTTCCTGTTTCAGCGGCACGCTGCATCGCGGTTTATATCATTTCCGCCAGAACGCAAAATATGATTCGCTTTAAGCGATAAATTTTCAGGATATGCATTTTACGACTTGCGCGGTTTTCATATTTTTGCGGGAAAATTCCAGTAATGAGAAAACGTACGCCTCGCGTTCCTCGCGGCATGTCAGAGATTTTATTAATTCTTAAGCATCGTTTATGATTACGTTAAATTATTAATTTTCCTCGCATTTAAAAAGGGAAACTTCACAAAACACGTCCAAAGCGCTGATCTGCTTTCCGATTGAAAAGGCAAAGTTTTACCCGTTAAAATAAGAGGTAACTAAGCCGCTTAAAGTTTACTGAGCTATTCGTGAGTTACCTCCTATTAATCACTGTGAGTCGAAATTAATTGGATGTATTGTCGGGAGTGACATGTCGATGGATCGTTTTGTAGTTTGACGATGTTTTTTTGAGTTATATGCCTTATATTAAACGACGATCGATTGAATATTCAATTGAATAGAAAGAGTCTCATTCTTGGTTATTTATCTGTAAAAACTTGGCTTTTGTTAACCCAATACCCGTTAAATAATAAATCAAATATTGAAACCAGTAAAAGCAGACAGAGGCAGAGAGAATAGAAGAGTACTTGCCACAATAAGAGAAGAGAGGAAGAGGAAATCTCTGGACTGCATAACTAAAGAGTGTTCGTCAGAGCTCCGTTCGACCATACACATTTCTTCCCTCTGGCAGCAGCCCTCGTCTCTCGTGTTTCTTCCCCGTCCATTTTCAAAGCCCATTCTGCTGATCTCCCTTTCTCTCTCTCTCTCTCTCTCTCTCTACATATTTCCCCATAAAAATTCACTTATTCGCGGCCCATTATTTCTCCTCTCATTTTTCAGTCATCCCGTCTGGCTCGGCGCTTCTTTGTGCGCTGCGTCGCGTCGCGCCGTGAAAATTATCTCTCTCGGCTTCGCCTCGGCGCGGCTGATTCCGATTAAAATGAATGTCAACGTCCGTGCGGCGGTCACATTATGGTTTATCATCTGCGGTGGCGGTCGGAGCGTCGACGATGTCGACGACCTACATAAAGAGAGAGGGAGAGAGAGAGAGAGAGAGAGAGTAGGCAGAGCGCGGCTGCGGCGTACGTGTGTATATATTTGTTCATCCGTTGTAGGGGGGGGGGGGGGGGGGGCTTCTAGGCTGGCCTGTTTTAAAGCGAGAAATTTATCGCTTGACGTAAGGCTGCTTCAAGGGGTGCGCGACGGATTGCAGATTTTTATTGCTCCAGGACACACACTTGTTTCAGTTTAGAAAAACTGTGTGTTGCACAATACTGTTTTTAAAAGTCTCACTTGTACTTTCTTTTAACTTTATTATGTTCATTATGATTTATTGTTAATCATCTTTTTAACAAAACAACAAAATCATTTAGAATTCAATTTTGATTAAAAATTCAAAACTTTATTTTAGCTCTAATTAATTCGATTTTTTTTTATTCGAATGTGCAAGGCAAAGTGCACTCGTCAAAGATTGCGAGTTAATTATAAAAATAATTATCATGCAACTTGAAACTGATTTCAAGTGTCTATTGAACGACTGTCTACGGTAACCTTCACTCTAAAAATTGAAATGTAAGCTGCGGAGTTTATTATTTCCAAAAATAACTTTAATTAAAATCCATCTTCTTGGATTATTGTAGAATACCAGCTATCTGGTAGAATCGGATAATTTGAAGTAATTAGTCGTTGGAGCGTCAAAAATAGCTCGACCTCAAAACCTAAATGCGATCAAAGCAGTACAATACAACAAGCACAGCAAATAAAATATACGAAGAATGAACACTTAACTAAATTGGAACAAAACAAGATATGCTTTGTAGAATTAACAGGGTTTTAAATTTGTCAAGTCACGTAAAATGCAGTTATATAAAATTGATAATCTTTTTAATTTAAATAAGTAAATTTTAAATGAATAAGTTTTTATCGATCGCTTTGAGTTTTAGCCTGCACTTTTCAACGATAATTAAAAGATAAGTTTTATTTTTCAAGAACTCATTTATTCAAAGTTTTCTATACGCACCTCAATTTTAGATTTAACTAAGAAAATGTAGTAGAAGCATTTATATTGAAATTATTTAATTTTACATATGATATAAAGCAACATCGCCACAAAACTTTACCATCCAGTATATTCAAACTACACTTAACGATAAATTCTTAATGAGCGTTAATGCTGTTATTTTATTACCAGTTTCTATTTTCTCTCTCTCTTTTGCTCCTTATTCAGTTTCTCTCACTCTTGCATTTTGCATTTTACTTTTGCATTTTACTTTTACTGTCTTGGTAAGTTATTACGAGTTTGCTGTCCACGTATTCAGTTAAAGTGCTCTAAATATAATCTTTCGAAAAGTCGGACAAAGGATTGGCCAGACAATTGAGTAGTCAAAATAGAAGTTTCATTTCCTGTCTTGGTTTTCTAACTGGAAGACTTGCAAAGAAACTTTGATTTATTTTCATAGTCTGGAAAATTAATAGTAATAGGTATATTTTGGGAAGGGTAATACATATAAAATTTATTTGAATAAAAATACATTTTGTGATCTTTTTAAAAACAAGAGAGAAATTTCATTTTACCGCGTCAAACAGCATCTCTTTGAATAGATTTTATTGTGAATTCATAATATATATTTATAACGAATGATCTTCCACTTTTAAAAAAATTCTTACCCGAGAAGAACTTAATTTATTCTGAACATACAATTTCTTGAGTTTTTAGGTAATATTAAGGAGACACCCTGGTAGAAATATAAAATAGTTAGCCGGGAAAGTATAAAATATTTAGCGATGAAACTTTTTCGGATTATTTTCCCGTCATTTTACTAGATTGAATATAATCTAGATGTTTATAAATCTGATAAATTGTAAAAATATTTAATAATTGAGGAAAGGGATGGGGTGAGTTATTGGTCGGTGCAATAAAAAACAAATTATTTCGCGGTAATAGGACAACTTGCTTCGGCGTAAAAACCCTCACGGATTTGAGGGAAAAGCCGAAGCAAGCGCAAACTTTATTTAATAATAAAACAAATACAATTTACAACAGAATCTTCATAATAACGAATGATCATTCGAACGCCGCACGCGAGAGCTCTCTTACTTGATATCCAAAGAAGAAGCTAGACACGTCAATCTTTCGCTGCAGCTTCGCGCCAAATCGTCGTGGGGAAGCAGAGCCTGGGGAGCGCAAAAATCGTCGCACGCAGCGCGCCTCGATGTCTCGAGGAACCAGACGTTACGGTGCCGGGCAATCCCTTGGAGTTGCCGCGTAGTGCTGCTCGCCCTGGAGCGAGTCGCGTATGGTCTTCACGCGGACACCGTTCCCACCAGCAAGCCTATCTTCCTCGAGGTGCACACACAGACACACATTCTCGGTCGCGTATTAACTTCGGACTTAAATATCCTAACCCCGATAACGATCGATCGCTCGGCGGTCCTGGCAAAAAGTGAGCGTCGTAGGGCCAGCTTGCAGCCGAAAAGCTTCGCGAGACGGCGCGCACGTCGACGCGACCGTGCTTTTTTTCTGCCGCGAAATCGCCGACACTAGAAATATTCGAATCAAGTTACATCTCCGTTCTCAGTTATACAATACAATATACAAAAGATTTTAAACGTTCTAGATAGGTTTTCGAAGTACTAATAAGAATCCTAAACGAAACATTTATTGATAATACTGCTTTGGTAATACTTTAAAGAAAACGTAAATTTCTTTCCTCTTTTCTACCTCTCTCACTCACGACCAGCATACCGAGAAAGTTTCTGAGCATTTCTGAGGAAAGAAAAATACCTAAAAATACCTATCGTAACAACTGTGTAAATACCGACCAATAAGTTTAAATTTAGTCAAACTAGTTGAAAAGTCCGGCGACCATTTAAGTTAGAAAACTGGCTATGAAAAATAGATATTTTCTCGGTATGTTTTTTTAAAATACCTTATAAACAGGTATTCATTTTTTTTTCATTTCTACCAGGGCACTCACCCGTGAACCTCCTTAGAACAATCTCACCGTTGATTAAGTATTCTTGTAATAATAATGCAATGAAAACTTAATTTTCTGAAAGTCCCACATTGTAGATTTGTCAGTCAGGGAAAAAATTGGCTTTGCAAATGACTGTGATGGAGTGAAAAAGGGCCAGTCAGTAAAAGACTCGGGATCCAGAGGAAAAAAAAACGTAGGAGGAACAGGAGTCGAGTAAAGGGAGAAGTTCGAACGAGTTGCACGGCACTTGGGGGAAAGGTCGGGATCTTTCGAGCTCTATAGGACGGCGGCGGGCGACGATTCGCGCGACGAGGAAAGAGCGAACAAGAGAACCGGAGCTGCAAGTGATGGCATCGTAGATGGGAAATAAAAAAGATTCTAATGAATATTTCAGCGCTGCGGCGCAAGCTGCCTCTCTCCCCTCTCTCTCTTATTCCATTTAATGTGGACCGGGATTTCTGGAAGAACTCGTTAATGTGCTTGAATATTAAAAATGCTCTTTTTCGTGTGTAATTTGGGGATTTGTCCGTTTTGATGAATGGCAGTAGATCCTTGGTAATTGATTTAGCAACTATATTTTCTGCTTCCTAAGTTTCTTAAATTACAATGTTAAAAAAAGCTAAGCATTTCGATTTCGATCTAAATATTGAGCTTCCAGATAAGCGAGAGCACGAAAGTTAGATCTAAAAATGCTTTTCGAAAACTCAGAAACCGTGAAAAAAACAGGCGGGATCAGAAGTGCCGGCAATTTTATATTTCATCGCGGACACGAGTCGGCGAAGCACGTGACGATTACAAAGGCGGAGCGTAAAAGTTGAACGGCCATAAAACGATCGATGCGCAAAGCCTCTCCCGGCTCCCCGGCCTGAACGTGTCTACAAGCACACGTGGACTTGGAAAGTGGACTTCATAAATGCCCCCGGGGAAAGTTGCGCCCCACCCGGAAAAGTCGAGGAAAGTATAATGGGGCACAGTGAAATTCGCGCCGTATGAATATTGAAAAAGCCTCCCGCCTGATGAGCTTCCGCGGTTTTACAAGCGATAAAAGAACCGAGGCTCCCCCCCCTCCCCCCGTCCGCAGTCGTGTATCGTTCGGAACTGCTCTGGAACGCAACTTTTGCCCCGAAAGTTTGCCGCTGGCGTGCCTATAGCGCGGCAAAAGTACCCGGGGAGAAAGAGTTGGAAATTGTATGCAGTCGGGAAGCGCGTAAGCTGGTTTTGCTGTAAGGGATTTCTTAGCTGAATTAATTAAATTCCTTTGTGAAGTGCAAGCCTTATTATAATATGATAAATGTCATCGCGAATAATGGTATTCTACTTTTAAGTATCTTCCGAAGAATTATGCGGAAAATCTTGATCTGAATTATAATTTTTATAAAAAAAGAAGTTCTTTTACACTTTATTATATGTAATCAATATGACCTCTATTTCCGACAATTAACCCCGTACCCCTAATCCTTACCAAGGCAAGTACAATCAGAAATATCCCAGACGTCGGAACATTACATAATTTAAAATCTCGAGTAAAAGTAATTGCAATCCTTGATTAAGCCATTAAAAACGCGAGGTCAAATATTTGTAAGAGATCATAAGTAACGTAATTTTACTGCAAGTCGGTCGAAATGCAGCATCAGCGGAAAGCACACACACACACACACACACACACGTGATCGCGAAGCGACCTGACCTCTTTAATAAACTGCTTGTTCATTCTTGACAGATTGCAAACATAATTAAAGAGCTCGTTAGCGAAGAGAAGAACCGCGAAGGCACCGCGAGCGCAAATCTGTGCAAGCATCTACATAACTTGGTCACTGGGAAGGAAATCCAGGCGTTGTGCGAGCATCGGTTTTATAATTATTAGTAGTGATGGTCGACGTTTGGTCAGGCGGTAGCTCGTGTCCTGCTCGATGCCTCTTCAATTGTGAGTGATAAGCTTTTTGTCGTTGTGCATTATTGATTTTATTTATATTAACTTTTCGTTATGTAAATAATGTTTTTTTTAATGTTAATTTTTCAGCAAGAAATTAAATTTTTCAAGAAAAAATGTAAATTTTAATTTTCTCTGTTGCCAGACAGCTTAAAGTACCACCTTTCCCCTGCCGTCGAAAGCACTCATGTTAAAAATAAAAATTGCACAAAAATGCGCTGTCAACGCAGATGTAAGGACAGACTTTTTTCGCGCAGAAATATTGCTGTCTATTTTCTCAGACTGAAAGCGTGCTGCTCATTCAAAATTTACGCGCGCAACTTTTCCCTTCCGCGTCTCGTCGTTCGTCTTGCTGCAGCAGCGGCCCAGAATTACGCAGATAAGTCGGGATACGCACGAGTGGCTGGAGAAACAAAAAAGAAAAGAGAGAGAAAAAAGCGCGGGCAGACGGAGGACAGTAAGCAAGAAAAGGAGAGGAAATAGAGGCGATGAGAAAACGACGTCCGGGTAATTTCGGAGGTAAGAAACACAAGACCGTAGCTCTGCATAATGAGATTCCATGCGGCGCTTGCATTTAGCTTGCCTGCCTGAGAATTCAAAATTGCGATAGAGATTTCAGCTGCGCCCAAGTAGATAACGAAAGTCTGCGTGACGAAGCAAAAATTTTCCGTCCACCTTCTGTCTTTAATTTTGAGGGAATAGCAAATGAATCGTCGCTGCTTCATTGGATAAACTTTTCACGAATTGCTTCGGTAATTCGAGAGGAGTATTTCCAGCTTAGAACAGGAATCTTGAAAAATCGCTGTCATTCGCGTAAATAAGTAGTTTACAAATCACGTTTAGAAATGTTGGCAGATCCCTTAGCAACCCACCCGAAACAAAGAACGCATTTTACTTTACCAATCGGTAATTTTGCCGCCGACGAGTAGAAATTTATCTTAAAAAAGCTGAAAATTTTCTTTGCCACTTGTGGATAAACAAACAGCTTTTTAAAGTCCGCGAGTTGGCGCGGAATTCGCAATCTGCGATTCATATTAGAGAATCCAAAAGCAGCTTACCCCGCGCGTCAGAATAAATAGGATAAAAACGAAATCCTCCGCGCCATGCGCCACCCGGCGAGAAAGAGAAAAAAAAAAGAATAACGAAAAGGAAAAGAAAGCGCGAAAAAAAGTAGAAAATCAAAGAAGGGAACTTCTTCCTTTGTTCGCGACATCTCGCACCCTTAGAGTTTGCATTATACTATATTCGATACTATGGCGCCTTCTTATTTATTCAGACGCTGTCGCGATTCAATCCTAAAGGGTCTATGGAGACGGGAAGTTTTCTCTTTTTTTTTTTTTGTTTTTTCGTTTTTTTTTTTTGTTTCTGCTTTTCTGGCGAGCCATCGGCAATGGGAACCAGGTGTAAGAGAGAATCCCAGAAACTCGAAGGACATTAAACTCGCTCGGCATAGCAACTTTTCGAGAATTACTTTTCAAGGTTACGCAATGCGGATTGAAATTATTATTTTTCCACCGACGCCGAGAGGCGAGAACTTTCTTAGCGCATTATACGCGACACTTTGACGCTTAATTGATAGCCCAAATTTTTTCCATCGTCTCTCATCCGGAGACGATAAGCGCCGATCGTAAGTCGAGGCAGCGACTCGCGTTAAATTCACCGCGAAACTTCTGTTTTTTTTTTTCGACCGCGGACGAACTTTCATCGCATTTCGAATCGAGCGGCTGCGGCGGCAGAATTCAGCGTAACGATAACAATTCTCCTCGCTCCAAAGCCATTCAGCAACGAGGCTTCTCCTCCAATAACGGCGCTCGCAGCGTTTCGTGCTCGAGGCTCGTACTCGTCTTCGCATTCCCCGGGCCGCGTCTTCCTCCCCCATTATTTTTCTCAAGAGAGAGTGGCGGTTTTTTTTTTCGGTTCGCCGTGCGGCACTCGGTGCCTGCCTCTGAGATGCGCTCCGGACGCGAACGTTCGCGTGTCACGAGATGCGCGCGAGTCGGCTTCGGCGACGGCTTAATTGAGAGTTTGGGACTGGAGGCGCCCCCCCGGCCCGAGCTTGGTTTTCATCGGGGAATTATTCAATTGCAGACAGGTCTGTTCGCGGGGGATAGTTTTGACTTTTTACGGTAACGTCTCTTGCTCTCTTCAAATGCAAATTGCTTCGGCGAAAGTTCTGGGGGAAGCTTTTTCGTCGAATCAAGCCGTGTAATCAGCGAAAAATGAAAACAAATGGAGCCTTAATCGACGATTTGAAGATAGAAATAAGAATTTTGGTTTACTTTGTTTAATTTTGATTTTTACTGGAACAATTTAACCATTAGTTTAACCTAAAGTTGATTAAAAAACACATTTATTTTTTCAAAATCTTATACCTACGCTTGCAACGCGTAGGAATAAGCTATTACATCGCGCAATTAGATTGTATAACCTATTTCCTAGTTGAGAGGAGAAACTCAATTTTAATATTCACCGTAAAAATTCTTTCATATAAAGTCATTTAAAATTGTAATAAAGAAATTATTCTATATTTTAAAAAGATAAACACTGATCTTTTAATAAAAAAAAATTAAATAATTTATAGCACCTTTAATTTTTAATCTTTCTACTCAACTTTTATCAATTAAATATAGCAGTTTCTTCCTAATTTTTAATTAAATAAAACAACTCGATTACACGGTGGCTTAATTAATTTAGCAAACATCGCAATTTCGCCATTTTCTTGACGGCTTTGTTCCCCGCTAAAACACGCTACATCCTCCTTCTCCGACCCTCTGCCTCTCTCTCTCTCTCTCCCGAAGTCTAAGCGTAGAACGCGACAGAATTGGAATGGAAAGTAGGATAAGGGGAAGGAATATGAAAATTGCCGGTGGCTCATTCCCGAAAACCGGATGCGCCCTGCGCCCGACTACTCCCCTTTTCGCCGGCATTATATTTTCTCGGGCGAAAATTATTCAAAGCTCGCAAAAGCAGCAGCGGAGAGGGAGGGGCGAAGAAGCTTTCCAGAAATCTTTGTTCTCCTTTTCGGCCGCGTCGGCTGAGGAAAGAAAGAAGGCGAGAGGACGGGGGTAAAGGAAAAATGAAGGTGAAAATTCGACAAAAATAAAGGAGCGGGAGAGAGATTCGCGAAGGAATGACGATCGTTTACGTCTCCTCTTGCGTTGTCCTTGCAATTTTTGAAGCTGCAGCTTTGTAGTTAAACCATTTCGAGAAATAAAAAGGAAGACTAGATTCTCCCTTTGCTATGAACGAGTGGTTATTATTTCTTGTGTTTTTCCTTCTTCGTTGTGTTCATTATTGTTTTTTATATGAGTAAGGTTTCAACTAGATAACCATATGGCCCTTTTTGCAAGGTAATTGAAGAACTACAACAGTTGATTTTATACAGGCCGCAGAAGTAGTTAATTTACTTCTTACATTAAATTTTAATTTATTTCATTCTTGAATAATAAGACTAAAAACTTTTGATTCAAATCAATAAAAAAAAACCCCACTTTTAGTTAAAAAAGGTCAATTAAAAAATTTCATTTGTATAAAAAGCAGCACATTTTAAATTTAAAAACGAATAACCCAACTCTCGAAACGCAACCAAATCCGCCGGTCCGCCGACGTATTTCGAGTCATTAACCGGAGTAAGAGCATCATCGCTCGGTCGCAGCTCCCGGCCGCGTTGTTTAATATTGAAACTACCGCAAGCGCCTGGCGCCCGGAGAGCCCGGGCTCGCAAATCTGCGAAGCTGTCGCTTTATCTCTGGTCATCGTTAATGGGTTATTTCGCCGGCTTGAAGCCGCTCCCCCCTACCCCCCGAGAGCTCGCCGAGCCTCTTCGCCGGTTTTACATCCGGCTTATACTTGCTCTCCGGCGCCGAAACGTATCTCCCCGGCCGGAGAGGCTTTGGCCCTCCCCCAGCACGCGCGAGCACCAGTTCCGAAACGGAAATTGAATCGGATGAAAGATTCCTGAAGTTAATGCCCGCGCACACGTTATATCTTCGGACACCAGACCCTTCCCCCCCCCCCCTCTCTCTCTCTCTCTGGCCCAAGAACTCCGGGCGCCGATCGATCTATCCTTCGCTCGCCGGGCAGACGCTCTTTTAAGCGTCGGAATTAAGTGCGTCCTGCTGAATTTTTTGGATGGACGAGCTTTCGGCGCCAGTTTACCGAAGGACAGAGGCGGGGAAATCAGTTGGGGACAATGAAGTGTCAATTTTGAAGATTGAATTTTTTTTTTCGCCCCTTTATCAGTTGTAAAGTAATTATCGTTCGCGCCTGACTTTATTCAAATATTACTACTTTGAAATTCAAGCTACGCTTTTATGCCTTAATAAGTTTTACTCTAAGGATTAAATTTAAATTTCCCTGGTAGCCATTTTCTAAGCGACTAACTAAATTTTACTTTATGAAAAAAAAAATTTAAATACAGCCACAAATTAAAGAAAAAAAAAAAATTTTATCAAAAGAATTCCGTGAGCGTAAATTTCAAAATTATTAAAATTCTTTCGATTTTCACAAAAGCCCTGGTCTCGGGTTGTGCGCTTGTCACTCCGCACTCGGTCCTGACGTTCCTGCCCGAGTGAGAAGCCTTTAATTATTCATAAGAAAGTATCCGTCTTCGTTGCACACTTCAGCGAGAAAAATGAGACGGAAAATAGCAGAGACAAGAAAAAAGGAACTCGAGCAGTCGTAGCTTGAATCATGAAAAAACCACTCAAGAAAATAAGGAACGAAAAATAAGAAGTAAAATTGTAAATTATAGCGGCTACGTAAATTGGCTATTGTGTTACATTTTCTCAAAGATTGCTGTAAGAATTTTTTTTATACATATTTATCACTTGGAGAGGGAAAAAGTGTTTTTTCCTGCTATTTCAGAATCAATTCGTGCACATCTTGTGCTAGTCATAAAATTTTTTCTGCGGAACGTAAAATAAAGTGAATGTAAATAGTGTGGATGATTTTTGATATTCTCGCAAACCATTTAAAAATTTTTTCCTTTGGCTGCAGAACGTCAATATTTAACAAAGCGAAGAATAAATGTTTCGCGTCTACCGGTTGTAAAAATAAAATATAATATTGATACGTAAGTTATAAAATTTAAGATTCATACTACCGATTGGCAACTTTCGACAATTTTCAAGCAATAGATTTATTTTTACTTGAAAATGACTCGAAAGTTTCTACTAAAGGCAATTTTAAAGAGTTATATATTTTGTTTTTGGCAACAAACTTTTCTAATATCGCGACAGCAAAATAACTTTTCAAATCTTTGCCCCCCAAAAAATATCGCCAAGAATAGACGCCATCGCTCGAAATCGCGCTCGCAGATCCATTAAAATTGGCTAATTTCGCCTCGATTTATGCCCGACGTGTTCTCAAAGGCTATAAAACACCGCGGAAAATGCAAACAGAAAGAAAAAAACTCCGGAGCTTTAAGTAAGAAGGCAATAAGTCTCCGTCTCCATCTCTCCAGCCGTTATTACCGCGCGGCCCCCCGAAAAGCAAAAGAAACTCTCGTGGCTTCGCATATACCTGCCCTAAAGAGAGAGAGAGAGAGAGCGAGAGAGAGAGAGAGAGAGGAAGCGAGGAGAGAAACAGTCGGCAGCGGAACCGCGCGAAATCCGGCGGTTTGCGCGCAAATTGGATGTTATCTCTCGGCAGCTGGGGACAGCGACGGAAACGCGTCGTCGTCTGCCTCCCCCAAAATGAGAACTTTGCCTCGCCACCCGAGAGAAACACGGAAAAAGAGAGAGGGAGAGAGAGAGAGAGAGAGAGAGAGAGAGAGAGAGATGGAAGGCTGCGGGGAGGCGGAGAGACACTGGCCGAGATGGAAAAACTAAAGGATACGGCTCGTTTATTTACGATACGGGATGGACTAGATTTTGCTTTTCGAAGTTTGGATTGGCTTTTTTGCTTTTGTGAAGACGTTCTAGATTCCGATCTTAAGGGTAGTTTATTAAATTTAGATTAAAGAGAGAGTTTTAAAACATTTTTAATTCGAATCAAATCCGAGATTTTGTACTTGGGTTATTCATTCATTATAAAATAAAAGGATTTAAAGATTTACTTGTTTAAAATTCAAAGAAAAACTAAAATCGATATAGAACAGTTTAAACGATTCATCAAAGATAACTTAAGATTCAAAATATTTAATGTTTATAGATTATAAATAAATCTTTTTAGTATAAATTATACTATAAAAAAACTTTATGCATTTACTGTAATATACAATATTTAACATTTGGTGTACGGCACTTAATATTCTTTTTTCATCTCTATGCTAATGCTATTACATAATTGATAACGTAAGCTCGGTAATTTGAAAAATGAAAAGACAAGCGCTCACATTGTAAGAGAACATTTTTAAACCATAAATGCGACAAAGACGAGCATGTAAAGGTATTTTAACCTCCGATTGCATAAAATAGAGAGCTTATTTCACGTGAATTACAGTGAAAGGAAGGCAGCCAACGCTTTACTGAACTTGTATAAGAAGTGTTACGAGCATACTGTATTCGAGGCTGAAAACTGTCGGGTGCTTTACGTATAACTTTACCTTTTTCGTTTTTCGTGCTGTGTAACTTTTTTATGTAAAGCCCGTTTCAGGCAGCGGAAAATGCGTTACGTGCTTAACTTCAAGGGTTGGGTATTGAACGTGACGACGTATTTAATGGGAAAGAAAATTACGAATACGACTGGGTGCTGCAAAATTATTCTTTGCAAATATTTCAAAGCTACGGTATTATGTAATTTTCTGCTGCTTTTCGAAATTGTTTCAAGGAAACGGATCTCTCTTGACATCTTCTCGAAAGCGTGTAAAATATTATTTGTTCAAAAGAATTCAGAGCCTTACATTTCTAAAATAAATATTAGCAAATTTTTTCCGTTCGGTAAAAAAAAAAGGGAAAATAATAAAAAATTTAAAGGAAGATGCAATAGAAATAACAGGTACCGCAGTTCCATTGAAACCCCGACTACGCACTTCAAGTTATATAAAAGCCATGGAACGTGATATTTACGACAAGCCAAGGAAAATTACCTGATCAGAGCCATACAAGCAATCAAATTTTCGTCCTCGACATCGAGCACAAAGCCGGGAGAAAGCTAAAAAAGAAGGAGCACGACAGAAAGAGAGAGAGAGAGAGAGGCAGGCCGAACGACAGAAAAAACGAACGAAGCCGGAGAGAGAAGAAGAGCAGCCCGAACGAACGAAACGCAATAGTCGGTTATTCGCGGAAATTGAGAAAAATCTACGAGTCCATTGTATATGCACGCGAGCTCCGAATGAAAATGTAGGAAAGCGAGCGCATATACACAAAGCAAAATCAGGGGGAGAGCTGCGGGGAGTGAGGGGGAGAAATGGGAAACAAGGAACAAACGAGACCGAAGTTTTCTACAGTACTCCTCGCTTTCACTCCGCAATTCACTCATTAAAAATGATATTAATGTTGCTGTTGTTGCTGCTGATGTTTACGCACAAAGAAGACTGAAAATAACTTTTGCGATGTGGAAAGAAGCTTTCAGTGAGAAGCAATGAGGAACTGTTGCTTTCACAAGCGGCAATGAAATAATGTCCGCGAGTACTTGCTTAGAAAAGTTTTTGCTCGCACGAATACGTTTAATCACTCAAAGTGCGGAGGTATTTTCTAGAATAAATATAGGTATTCTGCAAGTTACATCTGTTAATTTGAATAATTTTTTTCATTGCCGCGGAAAAAGTTGCAATTTTCAATTGGATTGAAATTTTGAGATCATTTCGTATAACGCAGTTATTCAAAGTCTAAAAAAGATGAGTGCCTATACGCAAGATCTCTCTTTCAATATTTTGATCAATTTTCGATTACTTTCCATTATCTTTTTAAGAAAAGAACTCGAATATCCTCGTCCAATATAAACCAAGCCCCCTCGACTAGAATATTTTCCATTCAGACAGTATTCTTTTCTGAACGAATCCTCGCAGCCGTCATGCATGATTACTTCTTCTAATATAATTCTTTCGTCCCAATCCTATCTCCTTTTTTTTATATTTCCCTTTCTCTTTTTTTTTTTACTTCCGCCCTCCGCGCTCCTGCTGCGTTCTTTTTTTCGTCCTGCTTAAATTTAAATTCGCTCTCTCCTTCTGCCATTCTGCCGCTGCATGATCAGGGAAAAAAGTAGCATCGTCCCGTAACGTACCAGTAAGGGAAATAGAGAGTTATCAAGATGTTTATGCTCCGCCACAAAGACCTTCCTCTCTGTCTCTCTCTCTCTCTCTCTCTCTCTCTCTCTCGGCAACTTCAAATATTTATCTTCCTTCGCGAACGATGCGTTTTTGTGCGGCCGGGTTATTCGATCCTCGCATCGAAAGCCATCCGCGGATGTGCACGTGAGTTTGTGTGCTCGCGAGATATAGACCGGGGAAGCGCGTTTTTTGAATCGAATATAAACTAGCCTCGCGAGTTCGCATCTATACCTGAACTTTTTCCCTTTCATATGCGATGCTGGAATTAACGTTACTGCCTCCGGGCGACGTAAATACTTCGTTTAAAGCACGTTTTTTTTTCTTTTTTACAACGATGCTTTTTGTGCGACGTCTTAAGAGACACTGGACTTATTAAAATTAGTAGAAGGTTGAACTTAACACGTTAGAAATACTTCACGTGCTAAAAATGAAGAACCTGAAAAACGGATTGCAAGAAATCTAGTCGATTAATCTTTAATTGTACTACTTTCAGTTCTGTCTGCAAAAACTGTATTGAAAGATACAAATGTAGCAATAATTACTAAATTCGCGTTATGTCAAATAAATGAAATTCTCACTGAAAGAGAAAAGAAAAGAAAATAGGACACTCGCAAAGCAAGCCCGCGGCGCATCGCTATTAATTCAAGTGGCTCGACATAATGAAGAATCGCAGAGAGATATAGCGGTATGTTTCGAATGCTGATGAAAGACGAGGGACCGCCCGAAGGAGCGTCGAAGGAGAGAGCAGGTTGCATAAGTGGTCCTTAATTTAGCAGTTTGGTTTGGCCGGCTCTCCAAACCGTTCGCGCTTTGTGTCATGCGCACCTCGCGGGTCGGGCAATAGTTTTCGACTGATGACTGCTACGAGGGCCATTATTAATTAGCTCCTTCGAGCCCCGGGTACTTTAAGGGCGCTGAAAATCGCCTTCCCCTCGATTAGGTAATTTTGGATTGTATATTTATTTGGAAACATTTATATTTGGCGTAAGAACCTGCGGTAAAAAATTTCAATGATCGATAATGGATGGGTAATATTAAATGTATGTTAAACTCTCATGCAACTTTAACGTATTCATGGATGCCTGAGTCCGTCTGGCACGGCTATTTTTAATAAAAGCGTTTTCCGTTCATCCATAAAATTAAAAAGCATTCTTTTTATTTAAACGTATGTACGGTCATGAACGGCGCGCTCAGCTTTGTAGTGCATTTTTGCAGAATAAATCATTATATTATATTAGTAAAGTACTCAAAGCGCGTTGCGCTAGTTTATTCAAAAACTTAAAATACACGTTTCGCCCTCGCCTGGCTTTATGAATATTGATAAGGCATCTTCAATGAAGCTCGCACTCTGCATGCACGCGGCCAAAAAATGCATTTTAGCTCGCTTGAACCGACCGACGCAGTGCCATTGTGTATTCAATTCTAAAAAAGGAATATCATACATTTTCCGAATAACAATCTACGCTTAAAATTCAAACACGGGAAAATAAAGGTTTTAAAGCGTTCGTGCATATTCAAATACAAAATAGAAAGGTCGAAAATTTCGATATTTCGATGTTTGTGCCCAAAATTGTCTATATGTATTGCTTATTTTACTGTTTCAATAATTTTCAAGCTACTAAACTGGGGGAATATAAAAACTTTAACCCAACTCTTTAAAACATTTGGGGTCCGGTTTGAAATCTCTATTTTCCATTTCAATGTAAAATTTAAAGATTTGCATTTTCCGTTGTTCCGTATAGTATTCGAATTACATTTGCCATCTCAGCTGCAAATATGGCTTTCCGTTAAAAAATAAAAATTTAACAAACACGGCTTTAAATCGTAAAAAACAGACGGCACAAAAATCATATAAAGATGGCTAAAACAGGAAAGGAGCGGGACCGTGGCGGAGAAGGCATAAAGTGCATCAGTCGGGTAGACAAAGTCAAAGAGTCCTTGTGCATTGCCACGAAACGAAATTGCGAAGCGTTATTCAATTTGAAAAAGTCTTGAAATCATAAATAAAAGGAGCATAAAGACGCACCGAAGTCGCGCGCTTTTGCACTGCGCCCGAGATTTCTCAGACAGGCGGAAACAAGGTTAGAGCGTGTAGTACCGCGTATCGCATTTTACCTCTCTTTTCAAAGACACGTTAGTCGTACTTTCCCGGCCAGAAATAATGCAAACTTCGAAAGTTGCTTTAATAACGATGCCTGTATTTTGCTTAAAGTTTTTTTCTGTTTTGCTTGTGTAGGCAATATTTTCCAAATACTGTTTTAAAGCTAGAACTGGTTCCATAATTTCAAATTTGCAGATATCAAAAAAATTTCAATTTCGCGATATACTACCTCAATCATTGAAAAACTCTACTTGGAAATTCGAAAAGTTTTCAATGAGCCGGCAACTCAACAATCCTCTCCCAATATCAATCTCAATAAGTAACGTCTTCCCGACTCGGAAAAAAGGCCTTTGACAAATTTTTCTCGCCTTGCTTAATAACGCTAAAATGCCGGGCGCGCTTCCACGCTCGCATGCTTTTAAAGCGATTTCCACGCACACTTGGACTGTGTGTGCATCCCGAAAACGGAGTGCGCGCATCTCCTTAAGTCTCCTCGCTGCCGCGTTTTCTCCGTCCCCCGCCGGAGCCGACGCTGAATAAAGAGCATTCCGCGGCAAAATTTGATATATGAAGACGAGAAAAAGAGCTCGGGGCCAGGTGCGCGCCCCGGCTTTTCTCGAAAAAAAAAAAAAAAAAAAAAAAAAAAAAATGTTATCGCGGTTATTGCTCGACGGAGGAGAAAGGGGGAGAGAAATTCTCGCGATTACCGCGGGTGCGCGCGCTGGTAGCCGGGGCACTGATAAATATGTAGAGCGCCGACGACGCGATAATGAATATTCAGCCGGGGGAAGAAATATTTCGGGAGGCCGTCGGAGGCCGTTTTTCTTATTTCTTTTGACTTTGAGTCCCCGCCGCCCTTTTTGCAGCGTGTTTATACGGCCTTTGGCCGAGTCGAAGCGCGCCGCAGCGAAGATATATATATAAAGCCGGGAGAGAGAGAGAGAGAGAGAGAGACGATGAAGGGGAAGAATGAATATTTCTTTTTAGATGAAATAAACGGTTATTGCGGCTGGCGTGTGTATATGCGAGGAGAGAGAGAGAGAGCGAGAGGATATATGCGACCTCCGAGAAGAGAAATTCATTGTTTGCAAACGGTGAAGAATAGCGCCTGATGCGCTTGTTCAAGTTAACAGCATGGTTTATAGAATATTTGCTTTCAGCCCGTTCGCTGAAGGGGCCGATTGTTCTTGTAAAAGAAAAGGATGGTTTAGTATCGATTCAAAGGAATATTGAAATATTCTTTGAAAAGGTTAGCGGAATATAAAGGTTTAGCTAATATAATGAGTAATTGCGTCGAGGTGAAGTAAGGCTTTTGAATTTTAGCTAATAAGATACACGTGTATAAAAAGATGTTACTTTTGAAAAAAAAAAACCTTTTGAATTAACTACAGACGAAGCTTACTGTTTCTGAAAGTTTTTGAGTCGCAACCCAATTTCTATCCCTTCTTTTTTTTAGAAAGTTTT
This sequence comes from Ormyrus pomaceus, assembly GCA_900474385.1. Taxonomy (NCBI): domain Eukaryota; kingdom Metazoa; phylum Arthropoda; class Insecta; order Hymenoptera; family Ormyridae; genus Ormyrus; species Ormyrus pomaceus. The sequence goes on along the minus strand of UCOM01002045.1, from coordinate 4,974 downwards.
GATCACCCTTTTCAAAGCAAACAAACGTTTCAGTGCTGAAAAATATGATTTACTGCATAACAGAAAGGAAAATATCCAAAAGTCATCCCTTTTTTTTCTAAACGAAAGCCTTTCACAATTTTCAGCTCCAAAGCAATGAAAGGGACGAGGACATTTGTCTTGATACAGGAATATCCGAAAAATTTCATGCTGCAAATCCTCTACGTTTAGAGTACAACGGATGGTCCGTCGCGAGTCTAATTTTCAAAGCTTTCGTGGCTGGCTTTTTCTCGGTTGGCTCTACAGCTTACAGCCCCTCTATGCGTCTCTCTCTCTCTCTCTCTCTCTCTCTCCTCGAGACGCCGGGCAGCAGAAAACCGCGGGACGATTAATGTAACGGGGAAAAGTCGCTATGCAGTCGTGACGTGACAAAAATCTCTTCGGAAATCCTTTCGCAGGAATTGCGACAATCCCGAGCGTAGCAGCAGCAGCAGCAGCCGCCGTCTGAGGTTTCTCTCTGTGTGCGAGACACAAGACCTCACGTACCGCGCCGGATTTCGAATGTCTCCCCGACGTACCGAAAAAGAGAAGCAGCCCCCGCCGAATGCCAGGAAAGGAAGGGAGCGAGGAAATAAGGACGGGCGGAGGAGGAACGAATAATGCAAGTGGAAGGAGAGGGAGGGCAAAAATAAAGAATAGGAAGGAAGCGCGTCAGCCGCGGAGGAAAGGATACACGTGTACCGGGGGGGCGTTCGTGTGCATATCGACGCTTGCCCGGATAATGCAATGGGTATTTATATTTGCGCCGAAAGCATGCATTGACCCAGTTCGAGGGAGGTGGCTCGCCCCGCCGGTGGCGTGCAGGAGGGCTCGAAAATTGCACCTGAAGTATGTTTTTCTGATTCGAGGCGCGTTATGTACGCCCCGAGCTCGGGCTTCCCTACCTCTCTTTCTGCCCCGGCCGCCATTTGTTTTACGGAAGTTATAAAATGATACGGTGCCGTTACGACATCGTACCGTAACCGGTATACCCCGTATATTTCGTATCGCGTCTCGAGCCGAAATAAGTTTTTCAATTTTTAAAGCCTTTTAAAGATTCCCGGTCTGCGTTAAATATAACGTACTTTCCGCCGAATAAAAAGTTATGCGCGCCGCGGAGGAGTTTCGGCCGACAAAGATCTGCGAATCAATCAAGGACTTTAATGTTTCAGCGGAAATTTCATCTTTGGATACTTTATTTGTTTTTAAATGAATTTTTCAAATCGACACGAACTGGCTGAATTTTCATAAAAATATTCTCTTTGAACGTAACTTTTAGAAAGGTATATAGCTTTGGAAATTTTAATAAATACGTAATGTCTGTTGATTGATTTTCCATTTGAAAGCTTTCTATATCGCTTATCGAGACTGAAATAAAAATTGATTTCCTCGTCTAATCATTTTGCAATGACACAGTTGTCAAAACTCTCACGCCAATGAGCTATATATTTAACACGATAGATGCTGGAACACATAGTTCAATAATAATAACAGTAAATAACACCTTTGCCCACGTAAGCAATTCGAATATTGATGCGGAAGGCGGCATTTTGCTTCATTGCCTTCCGTGCCTACCATTCCTCTCCGTGTGACTTTAGTTCAGAAAGCAAGTCGCTCCCAGGTGCATTGCGAGGGAATATTATACCGTTTCGTAGCTCATTTCGTAAAAAGCCTACTCTCCTCTAATCAGACATTATTCACTATCGCTCTTATGCTATTACTCTTCCTTGAAATGATTATATTTGCCGGTCTTTCATTTTTGAAAGTTATAGTACTGTTAAAGTCGTTTAGGTAACTTGATATTTGTTTCGCAGTATATAGTAAACGGTAGAATAAATGTGTAAATAACAAATGTAGAATTATGACTGTAATTTCTTTAAAAATGTCAAGAACTTTTATGATTGCGGAAATAAATGTGCATCGAAAATGTCAATTTTTACACTTATTGTCAATGGCAGGTGAGAGCAAGGAAATTATAAAAGTCGTTTTCCTTTATCTACATTTTTCAGAGCGACCATTTCTCGAAATAAAACGGGATCGAACGTATAAATGTTGACCTCATTCGTACTTCGAAACTTTTCGTTGTAGATATAACCAAAGTACCTACGTAAATCTGCCAAAATACACATTTCATCGTCGGCAACGTCTAGAAAATCCAATGTAAATGTTCGCTACCTTCACTTTTTCTGGAGTGCCTTTTATCCACCGGAAAAAAAAAATGAAGCGGCGACCGGAAATGTTTTACAAAAGCTTTTAATTTCGCAAACGTTTGTCCCCCGCGTTTCAGCGGCACTGTGGCACAAGAAATCAATGCTGCACATTCGGACGAATTTAATCCTTTATTGCGCTTTAAAACTATTTGCAAAGAATTAAACATGTATTTCTACGTAAATCAAACGTATTCAAGCAGGCTCGGATCGACGCATAAATAAAAGCATCTAAACAATCTCGCTCCTCTCGCGGCTCTGTTCGAATTTCAACCGGTAGGCTATAAATAATTCCTCGACAATTCAGTAATCGTCGGCACTATTGAACTGTTCTGCATGCTTTTCCACCTGCCTCTTCCCTCTCTATTTTAGTTCCACCCCCCCGCTTCCTCCTCCCCGCGCCGCTCTACCATTTTCGTTCTTTGCAAAACCGCGCGGAATAAATCCCAATTCCACGTGCACTGTGTATACGCAGAGTAAATTTTGCCCCTGTACTTTCCGTCGAATGTCAATAGACAGAAAACACGAAAGTGCGAGAGCGAAAAGAGAGACTGCAGCGAGAGGGAGGAGAGAGGAGCGAGATGTGCGCGCGCGAGCTCAAGAAAACCGAGGGGAAAATCAGCGGTTTCGCGCACGAACCAATTGTTCAGGCAGGTTTGCGTTTGCAGGAGTTTCTGCCTTTTTTTTTTTCACTGACGATTCGATCCGCCAGGTTGACACATCGGCGAGAACGTAACTTACTGGAAAGTGACTTTTCTTGATTTCTATATAATTTCTTTGCTTTGGATAGTTGAAACGATATAAATTTAAGCGCATGTTATAAATGTAAATGAAGCAACGCGTTTAGAATTTTAATGCTAGAAATACTGCTTGTGAACTGAATATTAGAAAAGAACAAAGGACTTCATTTCCTCATTTTCAAGGATATTTACCCACGAGAAACTGGTAACTGTTAAGTTAGTCAATGAATACAAAGCCAGATACTTGTCTGATCGGTCATTTTGTAAGACGACCGCACCTAACGAATTCAGAAAAAAAAAACAATCAAATAATACTAATATTCCCCAAAGTGCACCGTCAGGATTATGCCCGACTAAACTTAAACTTGTTCTACTTTAATTCGATCAAGGCTCCTCTAAATTACACTTCCAAAGCTTCGATTCACAACTACTCACACTTTTCTGCACCCGAAAAACGCAATATCAAAAACGAGAGGCAATACCCCCCCGGCTGTGTAACTCGGAAAACGGCTGTAAAAAAGCAAGAGCCGGTAAAAAAGGTCCCCCCCTTTCTCTCTCTCCCCCTCGACCTAACCCAGACGTAGCACACGGCTGCACCCCCAGAGGGCCCGTTCTAACTGGGTTACCCAACACAATTAGCGCCTTCGCTAATTTCTCGGCGTCGGCGGCGGCGGCGGCAGCCTAGGCGAGGCCCCGGCCGAATGGTATAATTCAGTATTAATAGGCAAATACAAAGGGCTCGACTATTTGGAGCCGGGCGCTCGCGTGCCTCGAACTTCGTCCACAGCCGTGTGCGAGCTCGAGCTTTCAATAGAATGCGCCGCTGCCTAAGCGGCACGTGAATATTCAACCGGACCCAATCCTGTGCGTGGTGCTCTCTCTCTCTCTCTCTCTCTCTCTCTCTCTCTGTGTGCTGGAGATGCAGACCGGCAGAGAGAGAGAGAGAGAGAGAGAGAGAGAATAAATTTATTGTAGGGTACAAAGCGATATTCAACGGAATAATAATGATACCTATATACAGGCCGGATAACCCCTGCGCGGGAGAATTGACCCGCCTGGATTGAGGGATGGGACGGAGACTTTTTAGTGCCGAGATTTTTTTTTTTTTTTTTTTGGGCGGGAGGGGGGAATTTTACATTTAAATATTATATTAAGTGCAGTTTGCTAAATTTGAAAAATATTTATTTCATGCATGCAAAATGCAAAAAAAGTTCTACACTCAGTTTGGAGCACTATAGAAAGGTGTGTTCGCTTTGATTTTTGAAAAATTTTTTCGCTCCATTAAAATATTAAACCGTTCTCTGTTTTGCATTGCTTTGTTCTTCGAATGGATAACGTTGCTATTTTAAAACAAAAAATTATTTCAATAACTGGCCTCGCTGAAATCCGACAGAAACATTTTTTCATTTTCCCCTCAATATTTACCCGACCCTCACCAAAGAAGGAACGCAACCCGTTCGCATTCGTCAAACATAAAAAATGCTAGCCATTATCCAGCTCATCAGTCGCGCGGAACCCCGAAAAGCCCCTCTGAAAAAGCACATTCAAAGAGTCCGCAAAGATAATGGGCCGCGATCTCGTTCCGCAAACACATCGCGAGCTATTCAGACTCTTGTTTAGATATCTCGACGCGTGCATGTTCTCGAGTCAAAGGGGAGAGAGAGAGAGAGAGAGAGATACAGAGGATCGCTGTATCGCACCAAAATAGCGCGATGGTGCGTGCCTGCGAGCGCGATTCCGTGCGCAACGCTCTCGCCGAGCAAACAATCAGCGGAATTGGGAACGATTTGCGGCCTGACAATTGCCGATCGACTTACGGTTGGCATTTGCGACGGGCTGAAATTAAAGTCTGACGGAGCTTCAGGTTTTACTTCCTCCTAGAGGAAGCATTGTGATAGTAATTTTTGGAGTTGTTCGAAAAAACGGTTATAACTGTATTTTAAGGTGTCAGGAACAAGAATAAATGATTTTTGAAAAATGTCTGTATGGATGTGTGTGTGTGTGTGTGT
>UCOM01002044.1:0-31472 GCA_900474385.1 Ormyrus pomaceus | reverse complement strand
ATAATGATAAAAGCTAGGGAATGCATACTTTTTTTTAGCTAATTATTCACTATTTATATTTTTATAAACAATATTCTTCGCACCAACGATCGATTGGTAAATGTTATCTTTGCCATCTCGTTAATGTTTGCTCCGTCATTCTCTTGATTTAATATACAGCATCTTTGACAAAAGCAAATGTTCGTCTCAGGTCAATATTTAATCAATAATAAATCATTACGCAAAACTGAGAAAGACATTGTGGTTAAGACCGAATATCCTAACTACTCGCTGTTACTTTTCGCAGCAGCTTCAGTCACAAAATTAAACTCACACCGCGGCGGTACTGGCGGCACGGGCAGCTTCTTAAGAGTGACCCCAAAGTTCCTAGCAATTTCCTCGGACGCAGCCACCTGGATGTTCGAATAGTCCAGCTCGTTCTTATTCTCGGTATTAAGTATCTTCGGGCTGGGCGGCTGATCCTCTTTGCCTTCGTTTTCTGCTTCGTCGTCGTCATCGTCGTCGTCGTGGTCATCGTTGCTCATCGTTGTCGTCGTTGTTGTCGTCACCTCGTCGGGTTTGACCACTGGGGCTTGGTGGATTTCCGGCTGGATCGTCAAGACGTTATTCGGCGGGGCTTTCGAGGAGGTCGTTGGAGCCTTCAGGTTTACATATTGGAAAGGTATGCACATACCCGGAGGTGGATTCAATATCGGCGTTACGTTCGCGTAGTTGTTGCTGGCCTTGTCGTTGAAGCCGAAGTCGCGCGCGTCGATCGGAGTGCCTGGTGTCTTTAGCTCTCTGCTACTGCTTTTGAATGCTGCGGGAACAAGAGAGATGCGCGAGGCTGTTAACGGATTTCCTCTGCATTTCGCTGAATTAGGGCAACGCTTCAATTATAAGTTTTGATTGGAAATTTTCAGTAAAGAGAGGTCTTTGTCTTTCAGCTTCTCGAATTATTGATTTTTACTATTTTTTAAATTCTATTTTTCATATAAATTTTGGACGTGATTTTAAAATAGGGATTGCATTCTTTATTCGATTAATTTATATTGCGAAAAAATGCAGATACTGTGATATTAATAGTTTTTGATTAGTGTAAAATAGTTATGAAACAAAAAATTGCAAACTGCTTTGCAAAAAAAATAGTTAAATTAAGACTTTTCTACCTTTTATAAATGGTTGGCTTTTGGTTTTTACATATATTTTTAGCTAATTAAATTAAATTTTTCAAGTGATAGAGTAAGAATTGGATGTTGATAAAAACTGGATTAGTTTAAATTGACCCGATCTCAGAAATTTTATTTAATAAAGCACAACTACATTAAAACAAGTATATAAAAACAATCTTTCTTTTGATTTTTTTTTTAACCTGAGAATAAATTTTTGTTTTAAAAAGAACTTATTTTAAATTTAAATAAAAATCATTTTAAATTTTAACCTTCACTGATTTTAATTGTTATCAAGCAACTTAACATTACCCGTTCCAAGAAAGAAATACGGTTTCCTCGCAAACTCCCGAAACCCCATAGATTTGCAACAGCAGTAAACTAGTTTCCAAGCTTTACCCAGCACGAGCTCGAGCTTTGTAAAGCCCCGCCTGCGCCGGCGCTAACCAGAGGCTCAAAGACTTACAGTGAATGGGCAGTCCCGAGGGCGGGAACGCGATGTAGTACTCTTTGTCGTCGGCTATGGAGTGCGAGGACTTGACCACCCGGAGGTCGAGCTCGCTGTTGCTGGCGCTGGCGCATCCCGGCCTGGCCGGGCTTGGCGTGTAGCGCTGATTGCTGGCTTGTTGTTGTTGCTGCTGCTGGAATACTCGGCCGCTGTGGAAGGGCTTGGGCGCCGGTGGAATCTCGTAACTCGTGATGCCCGCCGCTGCTTTGTCCTCCGAGGCCGGATGCTGCAGCTGTCGAACACAATTGCCGCCTATTAGAGCGAGTGCGTTTTTGCGTGGGCTACGCTGCTGCCGCTGCCGCTTGGATTTTTATTGAGCTTAATTCTTTTCACTCGCATTTTTTTCAGTTTCAGGTGCCAATTTATTCCTAGAGCTTGTCATTTTGCAATCGGGGCGTATGCGTTTGGAATGATTGGGAGATTGTTCTGACTATGGTCTTACTGAATTTAAAGTTATTTATCGTATTTACATATATTTATTAATGAAAAATAAAATTGGATTTACTTGCAATGGCTATGATAAAATAAAATTCAACCGGGGTCATTGAATATTTTTATAACGTTAGTTAGAAATTAATTTAACAATAGAGTAAATAAATTTTAATAACTTTCAGATAAGCTCATCATTTTTTCAATAAATTTTTATCACATTTATATCATGAAATCTTACCCTTCGATCTTCTGTATCGGAATGTGTGCCGCTATCACCGAGACTAGTACCACTGCAACCACTAACTGTGCTCATTCTGCCAGAGGAAGATGAACCTGAAAATAAAAAGATTCAATTCCGTAGTTTACAACTTATTGCCTTCGAAATGCACCTTTTGAGTGTCATTGCTATTTTAGATTCACGTGTTGCAAGACTTGATAAAGATAAAAAAAGTTTTACGTCTCAACAAACATATGGACTTGTAAATAAACCATTCTTTTTCTTTCAAAAGGTTATTATTAAATAATTTCTGTTATTTATTATACGTACTTGAGACACTGTGAAGACTAAGACTGCTTACTGGGCGACGATCAGCGAGGTTACTGCTCACACCATTTTGTTTGCTAGGTGCGGAGTCTTCGCTCGAACCCGCCGAATCTTTCGCGTCTGAAAAAAATTTAATTTTTTACGAGTACAATTTACTGCTGGTATATAAATTTCAAAATGCAAATTCGCAAAGCATTTTCAACCTTTCTTCCCCTTGGTAAAGAATTTTTTAATTCGGTCAAAGGGCGTGGGCGCTTTCATCTCGTCCTTAATCCTCTTTTGTATCCTCTCGTACTCGTCCCTCATGGCCGACAGTTGCCGCTGCTTGTCTTTGAAGCTCTGCTGAACGTCGTTGCGGTTTCTCCAGTTTTCCACGAGCCGCTCGACTTCCGAGATCGTGAATACATTGTTCTTGAAATCCGTGATTATCTCGAGCAGCTCGTCTTGTGGACATTCGCGCGACTTGCTACTAGATTGACTGGACCGACCGGCGCTTGACTTGGTGCTCAGTTGATCGCTACTGCCGCTGATGGACTCGCTGATATTTTTCGACTCGCAGGTCGGAGTTTCGGGCGCCGTACTCCCGATTTGCTGAGAGGAAGAAGGTGCTACCGTTGGCGAGGACGCCGCTGAATCCGGTGATCGCAGACCTGTTATGGATCGGAGAAGTAGATTTTAGCTTTTGAGTTGATCTTTTACTGTAGAGCCTAATTTTTAAGTTGAAATGAGGTCTGCGTGAAAATTCAATTTTTATTTAATGATCTAATTCTAAATCTAATTTTTGTAATCCTTTGATTTTACAGATTAAGCAATGGATTATGACTGGAAATGATAGTGAAAAATACTGAAAAATAAAAGGAACTGTCAAAAACCAGGCAAAACTTTATTTTTCAGTATAAGCTTACGAAAAGCTTATCGTGCCTCAATCTTTAACCAATCAAAAAATTCAATAAATAAACCCGAACGAACGAACGACAAGCTTTTCCGAGCGTTTTCGCAGAGCTTTATTTCCATTCGCCACAGACTCAACAAAAGCTTCGGTCAAAGCTCTCGAAAGGATGAAATGGACAGTGCGCGTCGAACCTGCAGGATTCATCTGCATGTAACCTTGTAAGGGCAGCTCGAGGCTCGAGGCGTTGAGCGTCGAGTTGGAGGAGTAGGCCGTGAGGGTCATCGGGGTCGGCGTGGGAGCCGCCGAATCCTCGGCGTCGGTCGGGGCCGCGATCGCCACGGGGTTCGGCATCGGCAGCGGCGGCGGCGTCGAGTAATCCGGGAAGGTGCGCAGGCAGTGCGTGGGGACGGGACGCGCGACCGGCGGCACGGAGTAGGCCTCGCTCAGCGGACGGGGACGGCAGTAATCCTCTTGGCGGTTGGAGGATGAGTCTTCGGGGAGCGGGTTCATCCGGTCGGCTGACGGTGCTCTTCTGCAGCCTGCAATTGGTTCGGAATTTTTAGGAGTTGATATTGGGTGGGGAGAGCTTGCACGAATAAATTTTATAAAGCAAGATTTATCCATGAACGCTGATTGTTCAATTTGAAAAAGAAAGGTAAACGTGCTCGTATTTTTAATTTGTTCCGTAAATAAGAATAAGTTTAAAGAAATATATGAGAATCGTAATAATTTAACAATTAATTAAAACTGGCATCATTGAAAATGTAAGTTATATTTACAAGCACTATAACTTGTACAAGATAAATTATGTAACTAATTACGCACAATAGAACTTGAAGTAATTCTAGCATTAATATTTTATATTATGAAAAGAGCAGAAAGAGGAACAAATAAACTAACTGAAATAATTGCTCAGTTTTGTAGTTACGTCAATTATCAAAAATACTCAAACAATAATGTACACGTACATTAATAAAAGATAATAATCACAAATGAATCAGAACTTTCACTCACCATTCGCGTTTCCGTTCGCGTTCTCGCTCATGACTTTGAGGTAGCTGTACATATTCGAGAACTCATTCATTTGCTGCAAGAAGTAAAAAGATCCCAATTAAGCCTCTGAAAGCCTGCGCCCAAAAACTGACCCTGAAAAAAAGCGTTCTCACCATGTAACTGCGCAGCTGATGCGCGAGCCTAACGTGTCCCGCTTGTTCGGCGAGGTCGACGGGAGTGTAGTCGTTGGCGTTCCTCAAGTCGCAGGCCACGTCGCTTCCGGGACACTCGAGCAGCTGCCACGCGAGCTTCTCCAGGCCGAAGCGGGCGGCGAAGTGCAACAGGGTCGGGTTTTCCTCCGAACCTGTGGGTTAAGCGATTATTGTTGTGGGAAAATCGGATTAAAGGTAACGGAGAATGGATAGAGTTGATTTTAAGTCTTCAAGGGGGAAAACGGCGAAGAAGCTTAAAAAAACCCATTTTTTTCATTGCTTTATTTAAAGTTACTTTAAAACATTTGCAGAATGTAATAAACTTTACCATTTGAGATAAAAGTCAAAACTATTTTAATGAGAGCCTATATTCGAGACCCACTTTCGCGCGGCTGTACGGACATAGCGAAACTTCAAACGCGTTTTTATCGAAACTTTTTTTTTCGCAAAGTTTCAAATCGTTATGCGCGATTACTCAGAAAGTATTCAACCGGTTGGCTTCAAATTTAACACACGTTTTAATAATACTAATGACTTCTGGATGAACCTCAAACAACATTAATTAATTCGAAAATAAACATGTTTTTAATGCAAAAAAGAGGGCAATTTTAAAAAAAAGAAATGTAGGTTTTTGGTTTTATGTCTACCATTTTTATAATTTTTTATTTTTTTCTTCAAACTGAGGTTCTGCAATTGGCCACAGGACTAAATTAACCAGTTTTTCTTTCCTGGCTGTTACAGATTAATATTGATGGCACTAGAGTGTACACCGTGTCGAACATTGCTTCACAAGACTTTTCAATATAACTCAATTATTTTTTATTATTTTCAAATAAAAAAAATTGTTAAAACAAGTTACAGCATATGTAAAAAGATCGTAAAATTTTACATATATTTATTTTGGTCCTTACCGTTTAAAAAAATTCTTAAAAATTGGCTAATTTTTGACGTTCTACACGTTTTTCCCCCCTTAAATATTGGTTTTAAAGGACAATTGTAAGAGCTAAGTGTAAAAGTGAAATTCATTAAATTGCGCATGTGTATAAAAGAGATCCCTTTAAAGGATTTAAAAGTAGCTCAATTGGTGATGTAAGAAAATAAAGTGCAACTTACTTGAGTGATTCTTGGAGAGTTGAAGATCGCCTGAAGGGTTTGAAAGAAGATTGAAGTGTGGAGGTATGTTTTTCTGAAAGGCGTGCACCATCCAGTTATCTAATTGCTCTCTATCGCCGGAGTTAAAGCCAAACGTCTGGAAGAAGAGATGAGCTTGAAGCTTAGTTTTCTTTCTCGGTAAAATTTTTTATCTTTTTATCTTTTAAATTTCAATTCTCGTTTTTTCTACACGATCAACGAAAGATATTTGAAAATATCGTATAATAATGTATACAAGTTCTTTCAATTAGTAAAAAATAATAATTTTTATTACAATCTTATTGCATCGCATTCATTTTAAATCAAAATAACCAAAAATAGCTCAAATAAATCGTTCCCCCCTACTCCGAAATTCCCCAAATACCGTTGAAAATCCCCCATCCTCACCTGGCACATGAACTCGAGCGGATTGTCGTGGGCCCTGAGTATCTGGTCGAGCTCCCTGAGTCGACTCTCGCACTTGACCTGTCGCATTCCGAGCGGCGTGCCGTTGCGGAGGACGCGCACGCCGACGAGCATCGATACGTCGAGGCAGCGATCCGGAATGGAGAACTGCAGCACGTAAGGATTGCGCCGCTTCACGTGGACGATCTCGATCGCCTCGCCGCACCGGTCGACCATCACCGTCACGCTGTCCTCCGGCTGTAGAGGCTCGTTCAGCAGCGCCAGGATGCGGCTCGCCCCCTGTGGGATTGCGGGCAGATTGATGACGAGTTTGCGCGGACGTTATGGTTAACTTATAGGAGTTGAGGGTCGATTTTTTAGGTAATGTAATTTACGTTTGATTGTATACGGTGATTGTGAAATAATTCTCGAGTTTGACGATCAGGAGAGTATCACTTGTTTGGATCACGGATTTTGTTCGAACTTTGGGATATGTTTTCTAATGTTAAAATATGATTTAGCATAGAAAATATCTTTTAGCAAAGAGTTAAGAAAAATTGATTTTTGTTTAATCACATATAAATTTTCAACTGTTACTTGTAGATCATTTTAACTCCGGGCATTTGAAAGGTGAGATCAAATCTTATCGATTAAAAAAAAAGACATCCAAAAATCTTCATTTGCTCAAAAGTTATGGCCCAACAAAAAATGACCATTAAAGTAGCATAATAAAAACCACAAAAATTCATTAACGTAATTTTAGCTTCTTTTATTTCAAATTTTTATTTAGCTATAAAAGCTTTTATTTAGCTCTCCTGGTGAGCTTTCGACACAAATTGAGACTGAGCTTAATCAATTTTACTTTGCATTGCCGACTTGAACGCAGAGGGGCAATAACGCATCAAAGATTACGAAATTAAACTTATAATTGCTTCAAATGACCTTATAATAAATTATGTTTAAAGAATCCGCTAATTAATTATTTACTGATTTCAATATCTTTTGAGTTACTTAAATTTTTAAAATACTAAAGTTATATTATTAATTAAAAAACATCTCGAATGACTTGTCCTACATAAAATATCAAACGGCTCGTTCGATTGACTCTTACAAATCTCATGATTCACTTGTCCACGATCCCACTTCCACGAATAACATTTTCTAACCGACCGCGTCACTCCTCGATTTTCCCCGGCAAAAATAGCCCAGCCTTCGGCCTCAACTCACCGTTTTCACCTTCTTCGGGTGGACGGAAAAGCCGGTCTTGTCGGTCTTGAGATTATTCGCGGGGCAGCCCGTCCCGTTGGCAGCGCTGCCGAGTATCGCCACGGCCGCGCCGAGGAACTGCCCGACGAACGTCTCGTCCTGGTCCTTGACGAAGAACTTGCGCCAGCTGGGATAGGCGGCGAGGCTGGCGCGGTGCACCGGCCCGAGGTGTCCGTCCTGGACGCCCAGCATCATCGCCAAGACGCGCTCGCCGCTCAGCTGCCGGCTCAGGGCGGCCGCGTGCTCCGGGCGCTCGGCCACCCGCTCCAGGAAGACCGGGCAGACGACGATGATCTGCAGGCGGGAGCTGCGGATCTTGGGCTCGGCGCCGCCCGAGAGCGGATCCTCGAACGGGATTTGAGACACTCTGTTGGGGAGAGAGAAGAGTTTTAGAAGGCTTTCGGAAAGATTGAGAGAAAAGTTTTAGGTGAGTTGGAATGGTTTTGTGATATGGATGTTTCCTGGTGCTTTTGAAGAAAAGTAAAAAATAGTCAAGAAGTAGGAATTATATTTATAAATTTAGAATAACAATTAAAATACGAAAAAACCATCATAAGAAAAGTTTCATTTAGATAACACTAATGGGCAGAAATAATTTCCAGTATTCATCACTAAAGTAAAAATATCCAATTTATTTTAAAGAAATGTCAGCTTTTTCAACCAAGGTTGTTTCGGTTTTTAAGTTTGATGGTTGAATTTTAAAGAAAAAGAAATGCCGATTGCAGGAAATGTAAAGTTACTGATTAAAATAAAATACTGCTCGACTCTGTTTGATAGGTAATTGTTTTTATCTTATCCGTAAAAAAAAACTCCGTAGTTGAGTAAAAGAGAAGATTGGAAAGGCAGGTAATTTCATCCCACGGCCTTGACAATTTTCCATTTATTTTCTGAAGTCAATTTGAACTTTTACAATACTTATACAACTTCCCTGAATTTTAAGTTCCCAGTAATTCTGCCCTCTTCTAACTTGACGAAATGAAAAAAAAAAAAAATTAATCAGAAATATACATTTTAAAAGTTTCAAAAAGCTAGATTGAGTTTAAGAAAAAAGCTAAAAACTCCCCTTCTGTAAAGTGAACAATCTAACAAGCAGGCGCACCAATTCCCCTAATTCGAGATACGAGGAACACTAACCGCCTCCTCGGTAAATCAAACCTAACCACTGTATCAAAAACTCCATCTTAACGAACAGCAGCGCGGGATAAAGAGCATCTCGAGCTTGGCGTGCCGCTGAAAAACAGGCAGCAGCAGCAGCAGCAGCTCGTCGATCCCCAGCACCGATATAATCCCTTATCGCGTCCCTCGTCAGACAATTACGTACCTAAAGGGCGGCCTGCCCTGCTGCCGGCTGATCTGCTCGAAGCAGGCAGTCAAGTAGTTCACCCAGAGCGCCGAGGCCTCGTTGTCCCGCGACGAGATGAAGACGACATCGTCCCTCGCGCCGCAGCTCGTCTCGGCCAGGAAGGCCGTCGGTGCGTGTCGTGTGCCTGCAACGATTGGCGATACTTGGATTAGGGTTTGTAAGAATAGTTTATAAAAAAAAAAATTGATAAAGAAGTGAGACAATTAATAACTTTTGTATTGATCGGATTTTCTTAAATTTTACTTCAATTTTACTTAAAATAAAGTGTTAAGACAAGAAGAAAAGTATTTGTAATGTATAATGCATTTTACGTTGAACATTAAGACTATAAGGTTTTCATGAAATCAAACACCAATAATAAAAGTTCAACCTTTCGACATAAACGAATATTCAGTTTTTATATATCCTCATCGATTTCCATCAAATATCGGTCGTTCTAAAAATCCATTTGGTTAACGAATAAAATACTCAATGCGCATGAATTCATCTTCCACTTACGCGCAACCTATTGTAACAATTTATTGCACGCGCATCTGGCTCTGTTAGTTTTCTGACAAACGACCAGAGACGTGAATTGCAGAAATTTCACGCGTCACGGATCAAACGTATAAAAATCTCTTTAGAACCCATTTCTCATCCCTGGTAGAAAATTAACCCGCTGGGCATGGTTAACGTGTATTTTAAATGGAGCGCCTTTTAGATAAAATTAATGTCTAAATAAAATAAAAACAATTGGAAAATCATTTTAAAAATTATTTTAAAAGATAAAAAAAATATTAGAAATTTATCGTTTTCAACTACAAAACAAGCTAGGAATTGGCTAAAAACTGCTTAATGTTTCTACCGGGGATTCGATAATCAAAATTCAACTTTCAACTCTCTAAAACGACCAATCGAACGCACAAAAACACCGAAAACTGTCCCAACCAGTCCGAAAATCGCTTCCGCAAAACCTCCCCGCTCTCCCAGCTTTAAAAACTCTTCAACAATTCCCGCGGCCACCTTGAAAAAAGCCCCACATTCCCCAATCGCGGCATTTCTCGCGTCGCGTCATAAACAAAGGGCTCCTCTCCGCCTCGTAAAAGCTCGAGGCGCGATAAGGGCGAGGCGTTTGTCGGCCGCGCCCACGCGCGCGTCCTTGTAATTTAGGGCAAGAGCTGCCCGCGCACACCGCCCCCCCCCCTCCGTCGCTCCGACGCGGCTGCAGCGGCAGCGGTGTCCTTTACGACCTGTCATTACACGGAGTGCCATCGATTCAATCGCCGTAATGGCCGCTTCTTATTTGCGACGCGACGAGCGACTCCTTTCGCGCTCTATTAGCACACTCGTGACAGAACTGTCGGATTGTTATGTTTGATTGGGGGGTGAGAGTGGGCGAGAACGGATTTGAGAGGGTCTGGCGAAAGGTTGCTCGAATGTTGATCGAGGGGAAAAGGTAGTTCGAGGGTATTTGTTGATTGATTTTCGGACGTCGGGGGTACAGGCTTGTTGAGAAAGCTCAAATTAATGGAATGTAATAATCGCAGGGATTCCTTTAGTTTTGCCGCTTAATTTTTCGGGATTTCTCGTTTCTCTTGTATAATACTTTGCATTAAAGTTTTACGTTGGATCTATTATTTTTCTAAGAAGAATAAATTGACGTAAAAGTAATTAAAAGTCGATGAGTTATCCAGAAATTCATCGAGCACTTGATCGCACAGAAATACAACGACCGAAACGAGTTCGCGAAACCGAGCGAGGTCTACAATTCGAAGAATTCTCCGGCCATCGTTAAAAACGAAGAATCATTCCGTACGCGCTAAATTAAAAGGGGCTATACACTAATATTAACTCCGAACTCGTGCGAATCTCGCAATCAGTACAGTAAAGCAGAAAAAAAAAAGAAAGCTACCTTCACGGCGAACATCGAAAACAATATTCGCTGCTAAATCGCCCCCCGCCGCATTCCACCGGAGCTTTCGCTGGTAAAAAAAGGCCGTCGCCTGCATCTTCCGCCAGGCGCGCTTCGCTTTCTATAAATAAATAAAAAACAGCTTGGCGCGTGGCAGCAGGATACTTTATACCGGCCCGTCCCCCCCTTATTCGCGTAACCTATATAAGTTTCGCTTCCTGCGTAAACGAGGCCCGAAACGCGATCCGCCCCGCGGAGAAATTAGATTCTTTATTTTCGTGCGCGCGCCTCCGTAATTCAACAATGAAGGAATGCCGGAGGTGCCGGAGGCGGAAGCCGGGCCGCGGGCTCGTTTACTCGTTCGGAGCTGCTTGTGATTCTTTCGGCGCGTCTGCGAGAAAGCCGATGAAGAATTGGATGCGGTTTTTTAATAATTTTATCAATTGGAATGTACAGAATTCGAGGGAAGAGATTTTTCTATGTTGTGTGAAAATATTGATTGATCTAATGAATAAATATTGTAAATATTAATAAAGTTCTGCGTGAGTGAATTTGATTAAATTTCAAGTTTTTAAATATAAAAGGTAATACTTTATAACGTTTCAAATGTAAATATTGAAAATAAATCTGTTTAATATTGACACTCCGCGCTTGATTCATTCATTGATTCGACGTTTGATTATTAAATTAAATCCCCGTTCAAATACCGATAATTCTTTAACGGTTTCGTCCATTATTTTATCACACACAGCCTGAACCTCTACACGGAGAGAAATGTATCAGTAAAAATTTATACTGTTCGGCGGTAAAGCAAGCACAGACCGCCAAAAACCCAAAAAATTGCTATAATACTTTTAGTAAAATCTACAAAATTTTTAGTAAACTTTACAAAATAATTTTTAGTAAAATTTACTACGGTCTGTGCTTTACCGAATAGTATAGTAATTTTTATTGAAACATTTCACTCCGCCTACTCACCCAAACCGACCGTCGAAAAATTGCAAATTCACCCCGCAGCTTTCGGCAAAAAGCCTTCGAAAGCCATGATAATTAAGTCACTGACCCGACGATTAAAGGCGCGCGCAAAAACAATAAAGAACGTGCCTCAAATATTAGTACATACACCATCGCGACCGGCGCGGCGCAGTGCGCCTCCCCCCCTCCCGCACAGTCTCCTCAGCCTTATCGTCTGGGAGCGAGCTTCTGTTCCGGAAAGCCTCGGCGCATCTCGCGCGTTTATTTACCCATCTTTCACGCGCGCGTTTACGAGCCGCGCCGGGAAGAGATGTATCCGGCCTGCCCTTCCTCCCCGCGGGCGATTATCTCTCGCGTGTGGTCCGAGCCGCCGGAGGGCTGCCTGGAATTTCGAGGAGACGCTTCGGCGAACGGGGCCTAGCTTCGATTGGGGGGGCAGTCCTTCGCGCTGATTTTCGCGCGAAATATTGAGCGCCGAGAGTTGATTATGGAGTTAGTTAGTGGGGTTTTATTTAACTTTAGTCGTGTCGATGATTAAATAAGTTTTTGGTATATGCGGTTTTACATAAACGTTGATTTATTTTAAATTTCGCCAATGAATTAAATGCATCGGACATTTAAAATTCTTTGAAATATATGTACTTGTGCATTTCCAGAAAAATAAGATAATAAATAAGCATATAAAATTTAATGGTATACAAATTATTTGCTTTAAGATAAACAAAGTCAAGATAAGACCTATCAGGTTTAAAGATCGACATTTTCAAAACAAAAGTTAAATATATTATCTTTTATCCTAAGTGTTAATAAATAAATAAATAAATAATGATAAACAGTGCGAACGAAGAATTGCTGATAATATATATTAGATAAAAATTATCTCGCCCCTTTACTTTACTTCAAAACTTACTCAAGTGAATACTCGATAATCTTATTTTGTATTCAAAGTTATTAACTTTTACTCAATCTGCACCCGACATTACAATAAAGACTTGCGCGAAACAAGTTTAAATCGTCTCAATCGAGCAGCCATTAATTATGCAACAACGGACAGACGGCGATAAAACCTCTCGAGAACCGCGACTTTCTGCGGACGCCGTCAGTCTGTGTAATACTCCAGTGGGACGTTTTATATTTATGAGTGCATGAAGACGCTTTTTATATGGCCTTTACGACTGTACGACGGATTTTACGGCTCCGACTGAGGACGGCGAGCTTTGTGCGAGTTAAAATTGGAAAAAATTATTTGAATCTCTTGGTAGAATTTGTTTGTTTATCTGGGTAATCGTTGGACGATGGAAACGTAATTTATGGGATCTTCTGTATTAGTTTTTTTTTTGTTTTTAATTTCAGCACAATATGTAACTTCTATTCAGGTTTTCCGTCTGTGTGAAAATTTCCAATTTTTTCTATAAAAGAATACTATAAAAAGCTTATCTTAAAAAATTTATCGAGATTGAGACTGTTTTACACAATTTATATTAGAAGAGGATGATAATGTGATTCGAGTTGATAAAAATGAGAAATTGAACAAATTATAAAAAACAAAACAAAGATAAAAGTTAAAATTTTATCTTTGTTACGAAACAAATAGAAGTAAGATAAATCTTTGATGAAAGATCGCTTTAATATCTAGAAGAGTTGTAAATGTTTAGATAAACATGTCAATATCAGGTACAGTAAAAGAAAGAAAGTTTTTAGCCTGTATATGACACACATTTTCTTGAATTTATAAAAATTAAAGCACTGCTTCAAAATGTTTTTAACAAAAGAAATGCTGACTTTTCCATTAAAATATATTAATACATATATCTTTTTCATTGTAATTTAAGAATTTGGAATCCTCAAATGTCAAATGTACAGCACGATATTTGCTGCACAAACAAAAATTAAAACTCAAAATTTTTTCATATACTATTGCAATTTTAATTTAAAAAAAATTGTTAAATACCTCACTTCGTTAAAATTAACTAGCTTATTAAGGCCAAGATTAATTTTGAAAAACAACACAATTAAAAATTGCGAAAAAGTACAACAAAATGTTATTATAAAAATTAATCATTATAGAATTTTTTTTTTCTTTTTAATTTATTATTTATTATTTCAAGTCGCGTCCCCCTTTCGGGTATGGGCGACTTAATTGTATAAACTTAAAAACGCATTTCACATTAAGCTTAAGATTTACTTGAATTTAATTGATTATTTAAAACAATTTGCGCATGCATTTTAATCCGCGACGATGAACACCGCAAGCTCTCACAACCCTCCAGCAAAAAAAGCTATACTCCCAGCAACGCAGCGCAAAATTTCTTATCCACTCGGAAATGCCCCTCACGCAACCCGCCCGACCCAGCAGTCCTCCTCCCCCCTCCCAAAATAATAAAACGCTCGCTCGCGCCCATACATTAATCGGCCGGCGGGGCTTGCGAGCGAAATTTTAAAATCGCTCGGCACGCGAATGAGTAACGAGCTTATAGCGGGCTCTCCGGCGCGGCCCCGCGCGCCTCCTTCCGTTCTCCAGCCCGGGGCCGCGGGGAGCTGGATTTATATATACGTATATACACAGACGTAGGTACGTGACGACGGCCGGCGCGCGCGTGGCTTCCATTTTCGGCGCGCGCGCTTCCGGCGCGAGCCGTCGCTTTAATGACGCGCGCATCCTGCGAAGGAACTCGCTGCCCCGCGCTCAATATTAATCAGCGGAAAATTTTTTTTTTTTCCTTTCTTTTCTTTCGTTATATACCTTGACTGTCGCGCGGTCGTTTTTTTGGGCTTTTGGAGTTTGTACGGATCGAGGGTGTATTGCGAATTGGTGTCTGTTAATTTATTAAACTTTTTTTAAAGAGCGATAAGGCCGCAGGTTGTTAAGAATTTAACGTTTGCAGAATCTAATCTGTTTCGCGTATGACATAATTTGGTATGACTTATGCTTCCCGGCGGGCCGCTGTGACAGCGATCTATAATTATTTTTATAATGAATCCTCCAGCTGAACTTGCTCTACTAACTCGCTGATTCATTAATAATACACACTGCAGATATTTCCAGAATAAATCCATTCATACTTCAGGAATTCGAATGTCGAGCCGTTTCGAGATCTATCCATTTCACAGCGGAAGTATTATTAATTCGCAGATATAAAAGTGGCATTTATCCCGCGTCCGCGCAAAAATAAATCCCCAAACTCTTATCGGCAACGAAAAGCATCCCCGCGCGCAACTTACGTGAACACTTCCCAGACAGATCCAGAAAATCCGGCCTCTTGGTCGCCTCCGCGACCTTGGCAGTGTCCAGCGGCTCGGCCATGTCTCTTTGGCTCGTCGGCTCTCAGACGCGACAGACGTCGAGCATCTCGTGCACTGGGACGAGAAGCCGATATGCAGCGAGCGCAGAGAAAGAGAGAAGCGTACGTAGGTACCCGCACTCGGCGACTGGCGGCAAGTCGCCGCGGACAAGCCAGCCAAGTGCATTATGGCGGGGGAGCCGGAGAAACCCCGTTAACGTCGACTCTCTCTCTCTCTCTCTTTCTCTCTCTCTGTCGTGCCCATTGTTTCCGAGTGCGGCGAATTAGTTGACGCCCGCAATTAGCCGTCGCTGCCTTTGTTCCGCCGCGCGGCGATACAGAGAATTATTGATGCTTTTTTTGCGCGAGCAGCAGCGCGCTTCGGTTGCGGGGGAGAGAGTAAGAGAGCTTGCGGCGGCTTTTAGCGCCGAGTTTAGATCGGTTGGATCAAAGTGACTGGAGAGCCTCTTGGTTTAGCGAGGAGAAAAAAGCGGGTAAGCGTAAGAATTTTATGTTTCTTCTCGATGCTAATTAACAATTGAAAAATTTTGCTGTGTGCCGATCAGCTTGTCTTGATGCGTTTACTTTGCAAAAATGTTTTTCCTGCTTTTTCTATTCGGTATTCTAGAAACCCGACATAGACAGTGGCGGCGTTCTTGTAAGCCCCATTGTTTACCTCCTCCTTCCACTTCCCTTCTCCCTCCGCATGGTCAGCGTGCAATATCAATTTTCTCTCTTGCATCAGAGCGAATCAATTGAAATAACAAAGCGTTTATCGATTAAGAATTTCCTCTAAAATAAAAATGCAATTACTTTGAATATTTTCGTGCGGATGTTTATACTTTCCAGGGAAATGTTTCGGGATAATACGTATATAAAAAGATTCATTGCGTGGAAAGCAGTCGTAATAAAACGTGGATTGAATTGACACGCGTATTAACGTCCGGATCTAATAATACCATGTGACTAATTTTCTGTATTGGATAGTCAATGAGTGGATGTAAAACAATTCGACTAAATCAGTTTCTATGAATATAAATTGACCAACTATTCGTCTATATTATTTTTCAAATTAGGACTTATGTACAGAAAATGCTAATTTCAACTATAAAAATAAAAGAGCATAATAGTTTATTTATACAAAAAAAAGGTTTAAACAGTAGAAAGTAATTTCAAGACGATTTTTGTTTGACTCATAATGTAGGATAAAAAGAATTTTATTAAAAATTTCACTTCAGTATTTACATGTACGTCACTACCACATGAAATAATAAACGCACGATGGAACGATGGACTCTTAATTTAAGTAAGTATATTCCACTTAATCTAATGAATAAGGATGCTTTCTATGAATTACACCGTTCTACTTTTATCGCAGTATACTCATATCTGCTTATAAATGCAATTGCGTTCGTTCAACAGATAAAATTTGTACGTTGCATTTGCAGAGAAAAAAAGGCCAACAAAAAAGATTGACAACACTCAATCATCCGCGCAGATCAATCACACGAACGAGAGCATTCCCATTCCGATCGAAACTGAGTCACACTCGCGGCAGCACACTGAACTCTCGTCGGCCAAAAGCAGAAAAACCAGGTCTATTTACCAAAGTAAGTCATGCTTTTCAGCGCGTAGTGATTCTCCTCCCTGATCCTCATCGCGTCGGCCCTGAAATCTGACTCTCCTCCCGCTGCCGACTAAAAAAAATTCACTCGCGATTATCCAGCCTCGCGAACATGCATCCAAACTCGCGCTGATTCATGACTCGCGGCTTATACTGTATATACTCGCGCGATGATGATAATCCGGCGACTTGCTCCTCGCGGCGTCTCTGGAGGAGTGCTGTGCGCCGTGCGTGCCGCGGGCGAGTCGCCGCTTTCGAATGGCGGCGCATGCGCGAGAAAGCCGCCGTCTCTCTCTGGACCGAGTCCCTCGGGGACGATCGGGCTCGCGCGCGCGCTTTTTTCGCCCCGAGAGAGAGAGAGAGAAATGATAATGTGTTTGGGCTCGGCCGAGATGGATGGCCGGTATTTTCGGGAGCGAAAAATGCTGGCGCACCGCGTGACGAGGTCTTGTTAGCCGAGAGTGCGACAGTCACGCTGTTCTTTTTTTTTCTCGACCTTTTTTCGGGACTTGTTGAGCGAGATTTTTCGAGGCGGATAAAGAGCTTTTTTTGAGGGAGTTAATGAATGTTTTTTTTTGAGTTTGCTGTGACTGAGAGTGAAATATCGGGCTGATTCAATGTTTTGAGAGACATTTTGGTTCGAATAGTTTTTTGTTTGTATGATACATATATCCAGAATTATACTAGTGCAGGCAGCAGTTTACAACTACTTTAAAATTATAACAATCTCTATTAGATAAAATATTGTTGTAATTTTCTACTTTATATATCCAAATTTTTAACTAATATTGATCATTTTTAATTATCGCGCTTAACTAATAACCAATTACATTGTGTTCTAACTTCACTTCTCCCGCGTTATCGTTGTGTATTATTTTTCAAATTAATTTTGATATTTAAGTAACGAAACTAAATTTGATTAGTTCTACACGCTTTTACATGTTTGCCATTCAAAGTACTTTATCCAAGTCCTTGACCCCAAACGTGTAACCATTCGATGAATCCCCGATCGTTTCAACTCCATTAGTCCAAAAACCTCGTAAAACAAGCTATATACTCCATACAGTATACATTTACCCTCAAACATTTTCCCCGTCTCCGCGAAGCGAAAGCCTCCCCCCCGATCCCCGTCCGAAAACTCGCTACCTTTTATAAATACAGACGTCTTTCATAACTCGGCGTGTAATTAAGAGTCGCGCGCGGTCTGTCCGGAGCATCAAAAGCTCGGGCTGCGCGTCTCGAGACGCAGCGAAGGGGGAGTCGCGGCATCATCATAGGCCTTTTTAGATAACGCGGCCGCGCGACGTCTACTCGGAAGCCGATTATTTTAGTCCGTTTGACATGCGCGCAAACACTGCGCGGCTCTCCCGCCTTCTGGGGAGTAAATACAGGCTGCCTACTGCCTGCTGCCTTCTGCACATATGTACTTTCGCCGCTGTTTACTTTCGTATTTTAGATTGTTCGCGCCGCGCGATGTTTTATTCGAGCTGCTTTGGTAAATATCGAAGGACCGGCCATTTTTTGAGTCCACCGAGAGAATTTTGGGATGAAGCTTCTATTTTGTGCGTAGTACTTACTTGAAATTGTTTAATATTAATGCAATATATTACACATCATCGTAACCCGAACTTCCATCCTTGAAATGTACAACGAAGAAACGACCAATTTGCGATAATGGAAAGCGAAAAAAATAGAATTACAGCCCGGGATTCGTTATTATCAGGTGATTACAGGGAATGTATTTCGGACGTTTAGGAGAGTTCTGGATTTATTGGCACTTGTTACGCCGGTTATTTTCGAACGGCGGGGGTGATGATCTGCCCCGCTGCTGCCGCTGCCGCTGCAGCTGGGCTGTGTTACGAAAATAAAGGCCGTTTTGTTGGCTAATGGCGGCTGTTGATTGGAAACTTTCTTTTCTTGGCCTTCGTTCCTCGGTGTTTATTCGTTTTGCCTTTATCGACTGTTGAAAGATTGTTAGTGAATGGTGATAATCGTTGGTGGTGATGGCATCGGACTATCTGTTAAGCCGAGGTTTTATCAGTGTAATTTGGAAGCTTCGCAGAGATTAATAGTGACTAAATACTCTCTTATATTCGAGACAATGTTAAGAAAGCAACTTTACAGATTGATTACACGGTTGGATTACTGGATTTAGACGGATAAGAGAAGTATATATACGCAAATGAACTTACTTTTAACTGTCAGCATCTCGGAGATCGAATGAAATTCGCGTAATGCTGCCGTTCCTTAAATTTTTCAAGATGGATCCACCACTGGGTTTAGGGTAAATTTATTACTATAATAAAATTTATAACGTTTGAGAGGTGGTACGCTACAGGGCAATAAACATTGTCAATAAACTATTCAAACATATCATCCTCTGCGTGACTTTACACCTGTATATCGAACATTCTGAAGCACCAGATAAATCCAGCTGAATTATATATGTGCAAGAAACGTATAAATCTAAACAGTCTAAACTACGAATTAAGCTATTATCGGAAGCTTGTGATTGACGACTTGGATAAAGTTGCTTATATCCCATCATCCTCTAACAATAAGCTAACTAAATTTACAGTTAATATTCCTTTCCATTTGAATCTACCAAACTTTACCGACGCGGGCCAATAAATCTTCGTAAACCAAAATGATCCGCAATACAAAAGCCATCCTTCAAAATTAATCAAAGCCATTAGCCTCCTCAGGGGCACTAATCCGTTTAGAATCAGATTCCACGAGCTTAATTTCTGTGCGAGTGCACAGTCGACCTCCGCTCGGACTTTCCTCGACTCCGAGTCGCCGCGTTGGAAAGGGCAGGCCGAGGGCTCACAGGGCCTCCCATTCATCGTCGCGTCGAAATCCCGCGACGAGAAAGGCCGCTTCTGTTGCCAGAGCAGGCCGAGGAGGAGATATCGAAATCGGAGATAAGACGCCATAAGATCGATGCCTCTCCGACGGGAGAAAAGCGCGAGAGCGGAAGATCTCTCTCTCTCTCGTGGACGTGAAATTTAACGGAGAGCTTTTCTGACGGGAGCTGTTTTTATTTTTCAGGAAAAGTAATAAAAGACGCGACTTGAACCGCGGAGGATATAAAAGTTTAGAGAGATAAACTGGATATGTGGTATATGTGGTCTTCCAAGATATGATGATTGATTTGACCTTATTCGTTGAAGATAACATCTTCTGCTTTTCTTACATTTCTAAATGGCGGCCTTTAGTTTTATTTATTATTTTAAGTAATACAATTTTATCCTTGTGCCAATATTGACGAGCTTTCGGCCAGAATTTTGAAATCACAAAGATTCAATATACACATTCGTTGCCACTTCCCCAAGTTCCTTTCACTGACAAAGGAAAATCCAGGCCCTCATTACGGCGCCTCGACAGCTCTAATCCGCGGCCATTACGCCTCGTTTCCTCTCCTCGGCCGCGGCGATAAACTCGAGAGAGCACACAGCCCGATAACAAATATCTCCGCGCGTCTGGAGAAACGAAAAAGCGGCGACGAGCAGGAAGCGCCGCGTGGCAGGCCTGGCTCTCTAATCCGCTGGAATATTATATCGGCTACTGCGCATCCGGCCGCGTCGTCGGGCCGACCCTCCCTTCGGAAATTGGGCCCGCGGCGGCTCGATTATCTCGTTAGAGTCGCCGGTGATTCATGAGAGTGCTGCTGCTGCTGTTGTTCTGGCTTTGTCGTCGTCGCGCTGCTGGGCTTTCTTTCTGGGTGCTTTTTTGCTTGCTTCGTGGATCGGGAGGATGGATTGTCGCGTTGCATTCGAGGGTCGAGTTTTTGAGAGGAAGGAGGGTGGACGAATGGTTAAGATTTTTTAGAGAGCATATAAGGAATGATGTTTGAAAGGAGATGCTTCATTTTTTGCGACGATTCATTCTTTCTCCGGGAGAAAATCAATGAACTGCATTGATGAACTGTATTTCGTGACACAGATTAGTCACTTAATGGACTGTTACGTTTTTTAAGACTTAAATACGACACAATTTGTAGATTAAGGCTTTGCAGAACTAGAACAGCTTAATCTAATAAATGCAGTGTGTGTTTTAAATAGTGATAAAATCTATAAAAGCTTCTGTAGAATAGCATTTCGACGATTCCAAGTAGTTTTTAAAGCAATGAAAAGCAAAGACTCTCCATTAATATTCATCAACGAATGTCCCAACGTCAACGTCTTAAACACTCCCCGCAAAAATTAATTGCCCGCCAGTAAATAAAGCAATAACCATTTATAGCTGGTCATAAAAAATAATGACAGATTGTCCACCTGGACTTACCGGTCAACAATAACAAGCACGCGTATATTAAAACCGCGCCTTTTCACCCTCCAATCACCAAAGAGCCTCACCAACTTGACACAATTCCGCGGACATAACCTCAATTAATCGAATCGATGAACCGGCCGGCTAAGGCTTTTTAATTAACTTCCACCCCCGTCGCCGGCCGGCTGTATATATAAAACGAACGCGGCACGCGACGGAGGTGTCGCGTGCAGGCTCCCGGGAATGTGATTTAGACGCGCAGACGCAGAATCAAGCGGAAATTTATGCTGATTCGGCCTGTGTGTTGCGCGAGGAATTCCCGAGTGGCTCTCGGATTAAATATTGCAGAGGCTAAAAGTAGTTTTGTAAACGGCGCGCTTTTTTAAACGAGCGCGCTTCTTCGCCCGAGTGATCGAAGTTATATATTTCTCTCGCGAAGCGTATCTATTTTCAATGGAAGGCCTGCTTTTCGAGGGGCTGCGAGAGGCTGAATTAGTCGGGACTTCACGGGTTGATTAAAATGAGAAGCGCGGGAAGATGGAAAATTAAGGTCGGACTATCCTTGTGACGCTGTTAAGATGAATACTAACTTAGGCGATCATTTAAGTAATTATTTTAATTTTAAAATGAATGTATAAAGGAAGTAAAATTTATACAATGAAGAGATTCTACAGGCAATGCGAAAAAATATCTATCGGAGACCATTTGAAATATAACAGTTTTAAAAACAAAGATTTTAAAACTAAAAACAAATATTTAATCAGAATGAAAGTGTTTCGTCCAAGAGTTACTGTTTGACTCATCAGTAGATGACAGAAATTCCTTCACCCAGACACAATAACGGAACAAAATGTTAAAAATTACTACATTAAGCTCGACAACTTATGTATTCTAAATGACTAATTCAATTGTGGGCAATCTAAGTTTATGTATACTCCATAGGTATTTGTTCGCATTGCCTGTAGAATATTTTCATTCTATTTGCTTGATATCATAAAACGAGCAGTAGCGTCATTAAAAATTAAAAGTTATTTGTTAATTCAGATATAAGAATTACAAAAATAACAAGTCAACCTTAAAGCTACACAGCAATCACATACTTTCCACGAAACTAACAAGGGTATTTCAAAGAATACACCGCTATATGCACTCAGCAGTTAAGCTTAGAATTTATTACGCACCTCGTGTATAAACATCCCCTACAGAAAAATACACAAACATCCCCTTTTTCTCGATCCCGTGAATCTTTACGTTACACAGCACCTGGCCGAGTAAAAAGTACCCGAGCTTTCCGCACTTTCCAGTCGCTTGTATATACAGTTCAGTGAAAGCAAAAGGAAGATGTAGAACGAAACAAAAACAATAGAAAAAGCAAGCGGACGGAGAGAAATATTTTTCTCCCCGGGGAAAATTGTTTTCTAAATTTGGATTGATGGAGAGGCCTGCCTTATTTATTTGGGAAAGAATTCATTTCGGGGACTGTAATAGCGATGAATGATGATGTTTTTATTTTTATGTGACACCCATTTTTTTTTTTTTTTTTTTTAGGTAATCGTTATTTATTTTGGAATCAACTAAATCATTTATGCTAGACGTCCTAACCGGTTAAACTTTTCAATTTTAAACAAACTAAGGCTTAGCTTATAACTCGATTAATTGTAAGTAGGGTCTTTGTTTTTTAGTGAAAAAATTTATTCGTAATCGTTTATTTATATTGTCCAATAGAAAGAAGGATCGAAACGTTGGGAGAAATAAAAATTGTCTGACAGAAAACAATTAGTGTTGTAGTTAATTTGGATACACGTTTTGTCATTAGTAGCATTTATTACTTGTAAAGTAAATTGTGCATTTTTATTTAGTTAAACGGGGCTAAAACGCGAGCAAGAATATTTTTAAAAAGACGACTACTAACTAACGAACCCGTGATTGTACTAATTGACTTACAAGTGCAACCGGATATGTATAATATATGTATCGAAAATAATTAAGTTAAGTTACGCGATAAAAGCCTACATTTCCTGTGGAAATAATGCATCATTAAAATTGTCGCTGAAAGCTACTGCTGAATATTGATTAGTCTGAATAATATTACTGTCCAGTACATTTCAGGAAGAAATCATGAGGGCTTTTCTTTACTTCTTTAGCATTTTTGTAAGCGTTCTAGTAAGTACAAAGCTGTATATATACATATTAGGTATATTGTATACTAACTATAAGCTATATTATATACTAAGGAAATTTTACTGAATATGAAAAAACTCTAATGCATACAGTCATCTATTTTTTTTAAGACAATAAAATTAAAAATCTCTCCAAACGCATTAAATCGGGACGTTTTAATTGCAGGTTCTGTGCACTGCTGATTATGCTGACGATTTTGAACGTGCGCTTGAGGAATGCCACAAAGAATCAGGACTACCCGGTATTTGCTTTAAGAAAAATCATCACTTTAAACTATATTGAAAATCGTTAACAAATGTATTTACGTTTTGTGCAGACAAACTGGCTGGTCCACCAAATTTCGAAGATAACAATGTCAAGTGCTTCTTTGCTTGTGTAATGAAAAGGATCGGAAATGTAAGTAATACGTAATGCTTTATTTTTAACAAACATGAAAATGTTGTCCCGACTTATTGTTGACCTCTGCAGATGGTAGACGGCAAAATATCGTTAGAAGGAGAAATGGAATACTTTGAAAATATCGTTCCCGATGCTGATGAAGAATTAATAGCGATGATGAAACAGTGCGTTGCTATAGGTAAGTATTCATCAGTGTTCATGACTTTTAATATGTCTTATTTTAACGTCACATTGATAAAGTTAAAAAGAACAAATGCAAGATGATTATAACTGTAACTAAATAATTATTATTTACAGCTAACCAGCAATCTGATGAGTGCGAAGTCGGTGCTGCGATGGCTAAATGTATGATAGGAATGGATTAAGTCATGAAGTTTTCTAAGTTTAAATAAAAAGTAGCACGTATTTGCAAAATATCAATGTATCATTCTTGAAATCAATAAATATCATAAAAATATCATTCTGGTAGATTTAATCGGGCCATTTTTAGTTAAAATTGATGCCTAAATTGAATAAAAGCTATATTGGAAGATCATCTTAAAAGATAAAAAATCAGCACAATAAAATATTATTGAGCAAAAATATTTAATTATTTGATAATGATAATAAATAGTAACAGACTGTCGGTTTTAACTACAAAATATGGCTTAAAATCATCAGCTAAAAACTTCTTCTTAATAATTCTAGCAGGGCAAAAAAGTTATGACTTTTCAGTATTTCAAAGAGACTAATTTACATGAGCAGCACCAGTTTAAACTCTATACATGCACATAATGCGAAAAATACTTTGTTCTTCGATATCGCAAGTCTTTAGCACCAATCTTTAATATAGAAGCTTAAATAGATACCATTTTTCTGTCCATTAAAAAAAATAGAAAAAAAATGTAATACGAAATATTAAACTCTGTAGAGAATTTATTATACGTTTTATGAAACACTTATCACAAGAAATCGATTGTGCGAATTGTCATTTATTTACATTAATTGAGACGCACATTGCGCGCCGATATTCGCATTTGTTATTCAATTTTCTTATTTATAATTCGATAAAATCAAACGATAATTCGATATCCTCAGCTCGAGATAGATAAATACTCGAAAATCGAACGAGTCTCGCGTGGGTTTTTTATAATAAGGATTAGTTAAAAATTAGCAGATTTCTGCTTTTTATCTTGAAATCGTTTCAACATCAAATAGTGATTGAATATAGGATTATACATTTCACGCGAAGCTGCAATCGAACGCTAACAAAAATAAAAGCCCTCGCCGCGCTCGCGCATATAACGTCCTATTTCCCAGGAAAAGCTCCCCCCGAAACTCCATAGAAACTCTCCGCCTCTGCCCTCTCTCGTAACTAAAATCCCGCGAACGAGCTCGATTTCCTGGAAGCTTCCAGCGAACCTGCAACTCCGTCGATAACCAGGCCATCCGCACGTCCCAGCCGCGCGCGCGGCAAGGAAGCATTAATCTCAATTCCCCGCTTAGCGTCGCGTCTCTCTTTCTCTCCTTGGCAGTCGTAAAAATACCTTGGAAAAGGGGCATCGGAATCTCTCCTCCTCCTCGTCCTCGAGCTTGCGCGTCTGCGCGTCGTCTCGCGCGCGAGGACGCAGAAATAATAAAGGGTGAGCGAGCGCGGTGTGCGCGCTGCAGAAATAGGTCCGCGCGCCCCGCGACCTTTTTCTCTATCGGCGCGCGAAAGCGCGAGAGCTTTATATATATATATATACGTGTGCGCGCGAGCTGTCTTTGATATACGACGTTACGGGGGATATCGCGAGGGTGGAGCTCGGAGTTGTCGTTTTGGAGGTCGCCGACCCTGAATTTCCAGTCGGGAATAGAGTGCAGAAGCTCGCTTTTATGAGGAGAGCTGGCTGTCGAGGCCTGCTGCGGTATCTCGGGAGGAGATTTATCTTTCATTAATATGCCTTTTTTACTTGGAGTGCGATATTCTATGCTTTTATTAAAGTAATATCTCGTTGAGTAAAAATGATTACGCTTTTAACTTGCTCAGAGTAGAGTTTTTTTTTACTAAATCTAGGAAAAATTTTTGACAGCGAATTTGCGAGCACGCAAAAGTATGAAAAAATATTTCGCTTGAAAGCTTCTCTAGAAATTTCACCGCAGCAGAACCAGATATTCATCAAAATAAATTAGTACAATGCGCAGTGTATACTCGCAAGAGGCAGATAAATCAAGTCCGACTACTCCACATAGTTCCATCCATCAAGCGAAATACCGTACCTCACCCAAAAACACACTTCCATCTCTCTAATTATCTCATTTTTCAATCCCACCCTTCCGAAATAAAAGATAACGTATTGTGCAACGACAATGACTCGCTTTCCAAGCGGCCTCCGTCTGCTGTCTGCTCAAACGCGCATCAATGAAGCCTCACGCTTGACACGACTCGTAACCCAGCGGCGAATAAGCCGAGCGAGAGAGATACAAAGGCGAGGCTTATCACCGCAAAACCGCGAGCTTCCGGGACGCTGGGCGAAAGAGGGAGAGAGGAGCACGGCAGATGTCGCTGGCTTTCTAATTTAGACGGATTATCGCGCAATTACTCGGTGTACTCCGCGCCGCTGCGAAATTCCGAGCGAGATACTGACGGGTTTTAGCGGAATTTTAAGTGTCAATTTCAACGTCTCCTCGGCTGACGAGTTTAAATGCGGAAATAATCATAAACTTTTTCGTGGCTCGGTTTAATCACTGTTAACGTAATCCAGATTAAAGGGAATATGCGGCCCAAGCAGATGACGAGTGGTTATCGAAAGAATCGGTTGGAGCGAAGGTCTATGCTGATTTTACGCGGAATATCGCTCTGTGATGGGATATACGGCTTATGCACGGAATGCGTTCAGGTCGGCAAACAGGGAATAATTTCACCGTTTCGAATACTAATACGATTTGCTTGTTTGTGCATATTATAATCATTTCAGTAATTATTGCGTGTTGCATAATAATAGAGCGCTCTCCGTTAATGCACTCACTTCAATATTAGTATTAATTACGAATTTTGAACTCATTGCACTTTCAGATTATCGTGTTCGTTCCTTTTATCAAAATTTATTATGCAAACGCTGGTGATATATATTTAAATTAATATTCGAAAATAAACAATGATTATTCTATAATTCCAGGTCACCCGTTTAAGGTGGTTGGAACGATTTTTATCTTCAATACGATGTCTATAAAAATTTAACCCCAGCTTTTTGGCGACATTATTTATCCGCTATTCAAATTTCAGTCAATTTTCCCGAAAAGAACTGGAAATATAAATGTTTAAAATTGGTACGTTTTACACAGTCCCAGTATGGAGGTAGGTGGCATAGAAAATCTTTTATCGATTCGTGATGAAACGGTCAATACAAACTTTACAAAAATTAATACATTATTCCTAGAAGTATAACAATGTAATAGTGATGGCAAATCGAAATCAAAACTTTTGCCCGAGAAATTTCCGAAATATTGTGTTACAAAGTTTTTTTTACGGCATATTGACTCCGAGACGATGGTGGAGGGAGAGAGTGAAGTAGCGGCAACTAATTAAATAAATATGTTAGTAAATCTTTTTTTTTTCTAACAATAACAATACTTGCAAACTATTTTTTACGCAATTAACCATTTTTTCAAAAGCTCTTTTGTTATTGGTTATTCTCGGAAACTTTTGGTAGTGACTGCCGCGTTTCAACCACCTTCCCAACATCATCATTGCTACCTATACTCCCATTTAACATACACAAGTGCACTGATCTGCCAGAAGAATCATCACAAAACAAAAAAATGACATCGCCAAAAGAAGAAACTCACCGTATCTGTCTGCCCTGTTGTGCCTGCCGAGTCTGGAGCAGTCGTCGCTGCGATCGACGACGTCGCCAGCCGAGGGCTCGATGACAAAGTTCTGCTGCCTCCTGGAGGAAAGGGCTGTGCTCACTGCGCACCGATCGCCGTCCAGGAACGTGCCGATCGAGTGTCTTCTGCGCCGACGCTGCTGCGCCTCCTGCTTGCGCCGGCCCATGCTAGAGCAGGCGGGACTGCCCTGTTTGCGGGGGTCATTTAAGCAAATTAGTGAATTGGTTTTGGATTAATAGTTTTTGGTGAAAGTTGAATGGAAGATAGTATTATTTCTATTATGGAGCTTTTTTTTAAACCGAGTATAGTCAAATGAATAAGAATTTCAAATTTGACGGTTATCAATCTTGCAAAACTAAAATGTAGGAAAAAATAACGTTTGCCAACCAATTGGATCGACAATATTTATAAGAAAGTGGTAAATCGATTCGATGTTTTAGATATGACATTGTGTACTAATGTACTAATTGTAAGTTAATGGAAAAATCTCTATTCCTATAAATAAAAATATCGCATCTATACGCATAAACGTAATAAAAAAAATATATCTTACTGCGCAATATATTAAGCTTCACATAACTTGCTTTATTATATCTGTTTTTAATCTCGCAGGAGATCCTATTTCGAGCGTTTAAAATATTAAGTTCTAAAGTGCGAACTCTTAACTCGCTATAAGAGCCGTAAATTCTCATAAAAATGTCAGAAGCGTTCTGTGCCACCAAATAAGTACTTATAGTTTAATCTTCAAAGGCATCAGCTTCAAAGTAATCCTTTTATTGCACACGACTCTATATTTTTAATAATAATTTATGAGCTTCCGAGCCTTGGCTCGAAATTCGATTCTACAATTAACTTTAGAGTATAATACAACTTGTTTTGTAGAAACTGATAAAGTAAAATGCACTGCAAAATTAATTAAGTAAAATAATTTCATTAGAGTTCGGGCAGTTATTTTAATTCGAATAGTTATCATGAATAGTTATTATGAAAACAAAAGTATTTAATGTTTATGCAGAGCTTACAGTCACTGGAATTCGTTTAAAATGCTTCAAATACTCGAAATTAATTCAGAGTTTATTGCAATAATTTTACCCAATTTATATTAAAATGTTAATCATTAAAGCTTCTGCAATATACAGTTATTATATTGAACTAAAACGACTTATGTCTAACAGTCAACTTTTTATTCTGGTTTTATTGCTTTAGAAGTAATTTTATTTTCAACCACTAAAAATCGTTTATCCAACAGATAATCAAAGTGAATACTTCAAACATTTATGCTTCTCTTTAAAAGTGCCTCATTTCAAAACGAATCTGTTATCTAAAATCCACCTTCAATTTGAATCCCTAAACTAAATTGAAATAATTTTAATGACGATACGAGCAAAAATATCTTTGAAAATGTATAGTTATATTTCTATCCACCAAAACTAACCGTTAAAAAAAAAATAATAATAAAGACAAATTCCTCAAGACTTCTTCTCCAGACACAATCAATAAAGGAACAAAATATTCGAAATTCCGATATTCAACGCGATAAGTTATCTACTCAAAATGACTAGTTTAATTGCAGAAACTCTAAATTATTATGAAATTCATCTTCCTGCACAAGCTCCATTCCCCGTCCCCGAAAATCAGCTTACACGGCGAGCTGAGCTTCGCCACTCTCAAAGGCCATATACTAACCAGCTTAGGCAGGGTGGCGGTGAGGTTGTAGTAGCTGCGCTCGTCCTCGACCTCGTCGATGGGCACGGTGCTGGCCTCGCTCCCGCAGTCGGAGTCCCGCTCGAACCTGTAGTACTCGTTCTCCTTGGCGGCCCGACGGGCAAGCTGCGCCGCGCTCTCGCAGAAGACCATGTCCACGTTGAGCAGCTCGCCCGACGACTTGGGCAGACGGCGACGGGCCGACTTCGCTCGGCTGCTGCTGTCCGTGTGGATGTGCGATCTGAGAGGCAGAGGTGAGATTTTGCATTGTAGCGGGGGAGAAAAAATTGGTTATCGGTCGCGTTTGCTTGTAATGTTTCTGTTTAATTTTAGTTCATTTGAAATTGTACGAAAATTTGAATGAATGCATTGTTCACTCAACTATGTAATACTATTAAAATTCTATCAACTTTATATATATATATAGATTATATATTTATAATAGTTAATAATTATATAATAACAAGTTTAATTTACATTTCTACAGTATATTTTTGCCATAATAATAATAATGACTTAATGATAAACTGCTTTTTAATATGCATGCACATTATAATATAAATAAGTATGCAAAAGCATAAAGCAGTTATTCACATTATGCGATATTATTAAACTTTTAAGCTAAATGAATAATTGAGAATGATATTACTCTCTGATTTTTAAATGTGCTTTACTGCACAAAAGCTCTATTGCGTCATTGGCAAATAAAAACAGTCGAAGTACGCAATCAGTATTCTGCATTTGGAAAATTTGAAGCCCATACCTTAATTGAAGAGGGCAATAAAGCAGAAAAAGTTAAAAGCCCGAAATGCAAAAGACTGTGAATGGAATGAAAGTTTTGTTTACAGATGAAATTTTTTTTAATTAAAAAAGCTTTTGACCTCGATTCGCTTTACTATCATTAAACCTGCGGCAAAAGCTACGATTTTGAGATTTACCAATTTATGTAGGTATCCTCGTTTTCTAGTTCAAGTGGCTGTTTGCATTTATTACGTTTACTTGACCCAGAGGACGAGAGTATAATACTTAAACCGTTTTCGCCGTTTTCATGTTTAATCTAGTACTGAAAATTAGTTTTATTTGCAATATGCAAATGTTGACCGCAGTAGTTATATTTAATTTACTTTAATTGCGTTAAATTGAACGTTATATTTCATTAGTACGAAGTTTTCATTTGTTACTAAAATATGATACGCCAGACGTAATTTTAAAAATAACAAGATTAATTGTTTAAATGCGTTTTTATAAAAAGGCAAATCTTATAAACTGAAGGTGCTTAATTCAGATTTTACAGTGAAATTACTAAAATTCACTAATATTTACAAAAATCTTCAGTTTAGATTTCATAGATTTACAGTTGATATATTTTTTGGAAATTGGATATTCGAAAATTTATATTGTGGTTCGTTAAAACCTTATAATGAAAACATTAACAATATACAGACGAATGAATATTTTAAGATTTGAGGAAAAATATTTTAAATAAATCTGTAACGTGTTAAATTCACAGATATGTTCGTACAAAATGATAAGTCTTTTTTCTTTTTCATTCAATTTTAAAGATTAAAAACTCTTGATTTTGAAAGATTTAGCTTTTTGAGCATAAATCTGCAAATTAACAAAATGAAACCTGTAACTATAAAGACAAAAAATTATTTTTCTGAAAGCCCATTTTCGGACATCCAACACTCACAATTAAAATTCTTTAAAATTCATCAACAATTTCTTCCACTTCCCCAACTTGCCATCCCAAGCCCACTTCTGAATTCTAATTTTCACCTGCTGCCCACAAAACATTCTCGCAATGTCGAAAAATAAAATACCCGCGAACTGACCTGTCATTGAGGTAAGGCGAGGGCGGCGCGACGTCGTTGGGTCTGGGCTCGCCCTTGAGGAACTTGCTGGTGCGCTCGCAGTCGGCGCTGGCGCTGGCCGACCTGAACAGGTTCCTGAAGCTCCTCCTCTGGCAGCTGCCCACCACGGGGCTCTTGGGCGTGGGCCCGGTGCGCGCGGCCGCCTTGCCCCGACGGAAGAAGCCGCCGAAGCTGCGGGAGCCCTGGGCGCAGCTCGACTCCGCGGCCTGCAGCGAGAAGTACGACGGGTTGTCTGCGAACAGGAGGACGAGTGTATTGAGGAGGGCTCTGCTTTGTTTTTGTACAAAGTGCCGTTTGGATGCGGGCTATGGTGCCCCGCGTAAAAATCAAACAAATGGGTAATATATTGGAAAGTGCTATTAGCAATATATGCGAAAGACATTGGTAAAGCCTAAAAATTCAATCGGCAATAGCTTGGCAATATATTGTAAACGAGCATCATCCAATATATGTCCAACACTATTTAATTTATACTAAATAATTCTCTCTTGAGAATACTATAGCTCAAACAGACAAATATATGCT
>UCOM01002043.1:0-31444 GCA_900474385.1 Ormyrus pomaceus | reverse complement strand
CACTTAACGGCGTTTTGTCTTCTGGCCTCCCCCCCCCCCCCCCCCCCCCCTCGGGAATGCTCTCCGGAGAGGGAAAAACAAGGCTAACGGGATTTTTCGAGCACTCGACGAGTTCTGGCGAAGTGTTAAGTCGCTCGGCGCTTAAGTGAAACGTTGGGCCCTGCATTAGTGGCGATTACGGTGTAATAAAGTTCGCCTGGCTTCGAAATTTCGCGCCGTTTAATTCCCGTAATTGCGACAGTTTTTGGGTGATCAATGCTTCCCGGAAAAATCAAGGCATTTTGGTCGAGGTTTCTTGCGCGTTTCTTTCCTGGAAGGAGGGAGATATTAATCATTCTTGATTTACGAAAAATCAGTCACTTTTTAGATTACTTAATAAAAATTTAACGATTCCCAATTTTAGCTCGTTTCATATTACGTAAAATTTAATAAAAAAAATCTACTTTAGAAAATGTACTTCTGTACAGCCTCGTCGTTAATCTTCCTCAAAAATTCAAGGTTGGCATGTAAAGCATTTTTCATCCTTCCCGGAGAGAAACCACTTTGGCGCCCCTAAACATCAAAGCTCCTATACACGTGCATACATTTAAAAGTCCCACGTTCCTCCTTGATTTATTCATATTTACTCCATTAGGAAGGCTGAGTCCTTGAGTTTCCCCGGCAATGATCGAATGGAAATGCTCCAATGAGAGTAGTAAACCGAAACAAAGGCACGCAATTAAAAATAGCTTCATAATTTGCATACGCTTACAACGAGACAACCAAGTAATTATCATAATTTCGATACAAATGGATCAGAGGTCTTTTTGCATTCTAAATTTAATGCTGATGCATTATTATAATAAACGTGTGACATTTAAAAAATCGAACTTAAACGAATTCCTCGTAATCCTGTTTCGACGGGATTAAATTCTGTCTCTGAATAAAGCTCTATTTAAATTTAAATCGCGCAAAATTCAAATAACAAACTTTATTCCGTCGGAGAACGAAATAACGGCAGCCCGACGCTTCGGATCGCAGCGCAGCTCTTTATTAAAACTCTCGCGAACCTTCCAACAATCATCCGTCATTTCGAATCCCCGTCCTCCGTCTGGCCAACCTCATCGTCCCTCCTCAGCAAAGTCGCGCTCGCTTTGTAAAACCCGATGGAACCCCCCTCTAGGCTCCGCGCGCCTACAAGAAAAAGCCCTCTCTCGCGGGGTTGGGGCCGCGCCTCGATCTTTGCCTCGGGCTTGAGCGCCTTCGATCGCTCTCAAAGCGCGTCCAATCCCATTTTGCAGAGCAACAATAACGCGAGAAGAAGCGTCTGATGCATCGGATGGGGGCGACGCCGGCGGTCTGCATCGCGCGAGGGACGTACAATGCGCGCGCGAGCGAGGGGCGCGCACATTTATTTAGAAACCGTCTGCGTCTGTCTGCATCGATCGGACGGCCTGGGCAGACATGCGTGCCGCGGGGGAGAGCCGACGCAGCCGGCACGCAGCCCGCCACGCAGCTGATGGACGCCTTCTTTTGCGCGCAAATTATATTTTCCCGAGCGACAAAACGCCGAGGCTCTCTGTGCGCTTGGGTTTCGTTTCAAGGACTCGCTGATGAGATTGCCGAGCGGAACGGCGGACTTCTTGCGGGACGAGAGAGAGAGAGAGAGGCTTTTAATGAGAGTCAAACGGGTTGTTTGGGGGATGAGAGTATTGGGACGGGGGACGAAAGGGCTGCGAGAATCGATGCTTTCTTGAGCAGGAATCGGGAGGCTGCGGGAGGGGCGAGACTCCTTCCTGAAGTAATTAAAAAATTCTGCTGCGTTGTAGCGAATTATTGGTTTGTTTGCATGGTAAAATCTGTAGGGGTTGGAAATTAACGACGGGAAGTTTAAGGGAGTCGAGGCGGTTTTTAGTAAAAGTAGAATAATCTGTTTTTTAATCGCTTAGTATTTTACTTGAAAATGAAGCTTTCTAGCCTTCAATAAGTTGAGTATGTTTATCAGCACTTAAAACTATTTTCGAGCTAAAAAAACTCTCCGATAACTAGAAATGTGGTCAAATATGCATTGATAAAAAATCAGAAATTAGTACAGAGAATCTAGACTTATATAAGAAGAATCAAAGTAGGTCTAGAGAGACGCGTCTGGTTACCATCGGAATGCATCTGTACCTCCAGATCTACATAGTCATACACCGTCCAGGCCGCCGATTACTTTGCTCTCAATTTTGCCATCTGTCACCGACAGCCCATACAGTTTTGAATCAAAAGTAAAACTACTTTTGGCACTTTCTAACCAGCTCCTCTCCCGACTTAAAACTCATTGTTCCTCCTCGCCGAGAGGAAGGACGAATAAAACGTCGACGCGCCGACATCTGGCCCGATCTGCCGTCCCGACCGAAAGTTTCATTGAGCGCGTCCGCGAGAGAGCACTCGGAGAGCGCGCAATGGGCCCCAGAAACGGCTTCGAGAACCGTTAACGATAAGAAAACGCTCGCGTCGAAAGGAGGCGGCCGAGCTCGCGGTTTTAGAACGCGTACGCGCGCGCAATGGCGGTGAGAGGCTCTCTCGCGGCGAAAACTTTTCCATTTGCTGCGTGCGGAGGAGGAGGAGGTGGCGAGCCGGGAAGACACTTTCCGCGGGCTGGAAATGTATATCGGGCTTTTATTTCGCCGCGAGAGAGAGAGAGAGAGAGAGAGAGAGAGACCCGCGCGCGATTGGAAAACGGATAAATTCTAAAGCACTTCGTTCCATTTTCCGAGCTGCCGCCGCCGCTGCCGAACGGCTTTGGCCTGTCGCAACTCTCGGAATGGATTATCGGCGCGCGCGGCGTATTATAAGAGAGCGCGCGGCAATCTCCGCGCTAAATAAGCTTTTGTGAGATGCAAATTTATGCGATGCATATGGCCGGGGCCGCGAATTGTCGTTTTCTTCGCTCCTTGACGCCTGAATGGCGTTACAAATTTACCGGTCAGGAGATGCATTGTCGGGAAGAAGTCATTTGTTGTATACTTGTTACTTGGATGCTCGGAGCCGCGATTTATGGAAATTGCGGATTGATTTCTTACTTCGAGTTCAACTTTCGTTTTGCTGGAAAAAGCTGGAAGAATCGAGGATTTACGTCGATCCCTGGTATTTCCTTAATTACATCAATTGCTTATCAGTTAAGTAGGGTTCATTATCCTTTGAGTATGAATAAAACATGATTAAGTAAGAAACGAGAATAAGAGTAAACTATTTCATTGCAAAAGTGAAAGTTGTAGAATGAATTATTAACTAATTTTAAAAAATATTAATTTCCTCAATGCCTCGACTGCTATTTTTAGAATGTACACGAAACAAAATGTTTTGATACATTTTTTTGTATAGAAAGTTTGACAGATTTAAATTAAGCTAAGGCATATTAGGAAAAATTGCTTTTGAATATTTAGTCATGCTAAATTACTCCTTTCAAGAAATTCATTTTTGACTGATTTATAATCTAAAGCAGCAATAAATTCAAAATTTTACGAAAAATATTTTTAAATGAAAAACTTTTTTTCATCCAAATTTTATAATCCCTTTAAAAGAGCCAATAAATTTCTAAACGCTTTAATAAGTACAATAATCTTACATAAATGATGCAGTATTCTTATTATTATTTAGAATAAAAAACTATTTTTTCCTACTACTAATGCATATGTTCGGTCGCTTAAAAATAGACCAAAATAGATATTATCGAGTATTAAAACAAAGTTAAAGGCAGTTCGCGGCAAAAAATTGAGCCCCCAGAAAAAGCTCGAAGCTCCAAATTAGACACGAGTAACGCGGGCTGCAACGCCTGGCCGAAAAACCTCCTGACGTGCACCTACATATTTAACGATCGTTAAAGGCACCGGGTCCATTTAAGCGCCTCTGTAAATTAATGTTTCTATGAAGTTTTGCTGCGAAAAAAGAATAGCGCAAATTAAGAAACTCGGTGATTTATAGGAAGGTTTCGCAATCCTGGAAAACGCATAATGTAGCGCCTTTTTTCTCGAAGGCACGGCGCGTAAGAATATTTCACTTGCCGCCTGAATACTGTAATTATTAATCAGCCCAGCTTGGAGAGAAATGTTACGGACGCGCCGGTATTTCAGGTATTTAGTTTTGAAAAAAAAATAAGTCCGTTTTGGAATACTTTATGAAAGACGCAAAAAAAACGAGCAAGCTTGATCATAGAGGTAAACGGGTTTTTATTTTTTAAGAGGTGAGATAGAAAGCAGGAAAAGTAGTTTTGCATATACGTGATACTCTAATGTAAGTAGCCTACAAATCTTATTGTATCTTAAAATTGGAATGTTTGATGCCGAATTGAATTAAAGCTATATAATACTCTATAATCATTGGTTTTTACTGAAAAACTATATTGATAAAAATGAAGTAAAAGCTTTTGTTAAATATAAATTTTAGAGTTTCATTCCACAAACATATTTTAAATGCATCACATAGTTTTTTATATTCTTCAAAATCTAACTAAACCATCGTATTTTTTTTACCACATTTAATTCAATAACTATTCGTACGGCAGAACTATTAAAAATGAACTCTAAACTAAAATTGATTTAAAAAGAATTGTTTTGGAATAATTTGGTCGTCTGATAAATAGTTTAAACTGCCACTTTTCTTACAATGTTAGCTCTATTCGTGAAAAACCAAAAAAGTCGCCAAAATACTAGCTAACTTTGTTCGATTTTCCACTCAACTAGCTTATCCGTCGCGAACGAACAGCCTTGCATATTTCACAACAAGAACTTGTAAATAAATCAGCCAATAAAAGCCAGGCTTGATTCGTATTTTTACCCGAGCCGCGCCTCGTTAGAAACGAATCAAAAACACAGACCTACACGCCCACTCGGACCGCCAGTTAACAATAGATAACACAATTCCCTGGATGCAGAACCCCCTTCGATTAGCCAGCGACAGCGAGATAAATCAGAAAATCGCCTCGCAATCGCAGCGACTGCGAGGACGACGCTTGATTTTAGGGCAATTAAAGAATCAGAGCCGCGCGCGAGCGAGCGCCGCTATTTCGCGACGCCTTAACGGTACACCCGAGAGAGATCACCGC
Organism: Ormyrus pomaceus; assembly: GCA_900474385.1. NCBI lineage: Eukaryota > Metazoa > Arthropoda > Insecta > Hymenoptera > Ormyridae > Ormyrus > Ormyrus pomaceus. Next base: position 26,376 of record UCOM01002043.1, on the reverse strand, counting down.
GGGACGTAAACGCGGCGCGCGCGCGTCCGATATACCTTTTATTGCCCGGCTTCTGGTTTTCGTTCGAAAGACGCGGAAAGTACGTGCGGCGGCCGCGGCTGCTTTCTATGTTACCCGGCCACGAGACTCCTCCGGCGCGCGCGCCGCGGCTCATAAATATGGAATCAGGCTTTTCTAATAAGCAGAGGCGCGCGCGCGCTCTTGTTTTTTATAAACCTGTCAAGCTCGTCGGGACACGAGCGTTGCGGGCATTTAAATTTCGATTTCGACGTGCGACGAGCGGTGTTATTTTTGTTTTTAACAGCTTCTTCGTAGCTTGGACGTTGATCGCCGCCGCTCGGATGACAGATGTTCGCGATTAGGGGAAATTAGCGTTCTTAATTCGGCTAATTTTTTATCTCGGCTGTATTCGCGCTTGGAATGCAAGCCGTTATTAATCCGTCTTGCGTTCGACTAATTTTTAATTTGGAAACGTTGAATTTTCTGAATAACCTTTGAGGATTTATGTGACTGCGTTCGTTGGCTTGGTTGCAAAAACAGCGGAGAAAGGAATAATTTATGGCGAATTTTTTTCATTTTTTAGCAAAATCTCTTTTTTAAAATGCTTTAGAAAAAGTTGGTTAAATACGAATTAAGCTGCAGATAATCATCTATTACATTCAAGATATTTATCATTTTAGAAAGTGAATATTACTTTCGGAATATGACTTTTTTTTATAATAAATTGTTTTTTTTTTTAAATCATAAATACTGTGTATTTAAAAATTTTATAAAACTACGCCATTAATCTGAAAATATATTGACAATAATTTTATTTTAATGATTTGGCTTTCCTTGCCGACGCTCGAAATGTAAAATTTAACAAGATTTCCTTTGAATTAAATGACACGAAAGAGAATAACGGGCGTAGGGGTAGGTGGTATTTTTTAGCTTCCTCAAGTTCTCAATTCAGCGAGATTCCGCATGTTCCTCGAATCATTTAAATATATTTTCAGCTGTGGAACGCATATCTTTTCTAAAGGAAAGAAAACCACGAAATACCGCCGATTCCCAGGAATCATTAAATTTCGCGCGGCATTCAAAAGTTTCGAGCCTCACTAAAGAAAAACCCTGGGAAAAATCCGGCGCTCGCGTCAGCTTGCGTTTTCCTAATTTTCACTCAGCCTCCTAGCTCTCGCACTCCATTATTCCCCAACAAGTTCGGCGAACAAGACGCGGAAGCGCGCCGTCTCTGCTCTTCGCTCTCTCGCATAAATCCCGAGCGACGTTATCCATTAATCGAAGCTGCGAGTCCGAGTAAAAAAAGGGGGCAGCCGGCAGCCGAAACGAGAGAGAGAGAGAGCCGTTTTTCGGCCGCTCGCTCGTATACACACGACAATTACACTCGGGTGTCGTTTCCTTTTTTTTTGTTTTATCGATCGCGCGCCGCGGCGACGGGCTAAATATAGCCGCGCGGTGCACTTTCGGGAATCCGGTCGCGTGTCTCTTGCACGCCCGCGCTGCTCTTAAAGGAGCTGCGGGGAATCAGTGATCCCGATTCTCGGGCTCACTTTCACGGCGCGGCGAAAAATCGCGGCGAACAAAAAGGGGCACGTAAGCGTGTAGAATCTCTCTTCCTCCTTTTCGCGGCTCTCTGCTTTCTTCCCCTCTCTCTGTCTCTCTCTCTCTCTCTCTCGCGAGCGGCGATACCCGAGAGTTTCTCGCGGTTACGCTCGGAAATCGCTGCTGCTGCTGCTGCGACTCTCCGCGCGGCTTTGTAGGTAAAAGCTTTTGTGTCTCTCGCCGCGATTTTTTTTTCGCCGCCTCTCGGGTTTCCGCGGCGGGCAAATGGGGGGAGAGAGCTTGCCAATGAAATTTTTAGATTCCGCGCGGCAGAGACGAGAAAGCTTTTACGAGCGGCGCGCGGAAAGCCGCCGAGAGTCGAGAGGCGAATTTCTGGCTAGAGGATATTTTCTCTCTAGGACCTCGATGTTTGTGAAAGTGCACGCCGGAATCGAAGGAGCTGGAAGGGATGCGCGGCCTCCGCGGCAGCCGCAGTGCCAATAATTACCTTTCCAACTCGTTACGGGAGATACTTTGAAATATTATACGGCATTCGCGCCGAAACTTTACTGGCGTTCTTGCAACGCACTTATAATTGATAAGTTTTCGATCGAGTGAATTTAATTTTATCGCTGAAAATACGTAAGTTTGCGTCTTTTTTTTTGCTTAAAATATCTGAAAATTATTTTAATGAGTCTGTAATACGGTCGACCAAAGTCGCACTTAATATTCTAAAAACACCGCGGAGGAAACGACAAAAAACACAGCAGGAAAGTTTCTGTTTGTTTTAGAAATTCGAACGAAGACAGCTGAAATCGTTTTCTCAAACTTTCTGCTCATCGTTAAAAAACATTGGGTATAATTTACCAGCTTTCATATTGCTTTGCTCAGTCTGGCTCCCATTAATATTAATGAGAATCTTTGTTCTACGAGCAGTACTTTTATCAATCAAACACTCGACGAATCATTTGTATTAGTTCTTCCAGGCAATAGAGATGGAAAAAATGCTAGCGAATTCGTTCTTAATGGCCGCTTCATCTCGTTGAAGAGTTTAGGAGTGTTTTTTTAATGAATTAAGCGTTTTATCTTCTCGGATGCAGCAGTTATATCAAAGTTGCAATTTCAACTAATAAACAGGAGATTACTTTCTCTTATATGTTTGTTTTCCTAAACAAGTTTGTCATGTTAAACTCGCCCAGTTTTTAATGCACGAAAAGAAATTGCTAATAAAGTCGTCGGAAACATGCAAAACACAGCCTAATTTCTCCAAGAAAACATCTTTCTCAGCGACGACCCGACGTCCCCTTATCAAATTACCGAATCCAGGTCCGTTTAGCTGCGAGCCATAAATCCCGGCCCCGTACTTTCTCCGGCGAGTATCTATAAATCGCCGAGGGAAGTCGCAGATGCTCGCGCCAATAATCGGGCCCGTCGCGCGAATTCAGCGGAGGAAGGCGGACGGCGCGCGCACACCTCCCACGTCCCGGCGCGTCCTAACGGTACTCCCGACGGCGGCGGCGGCGGCGGCGGCGGCAGGGGCCGTGACGCCGCGCGCGAGGAGGCTCGAAAACGAAATCTCATTTCGGCCGGAGCGCGCGTCAATCATGCCGGCGGGCTTTCCTTTTTTTTTTTTTTGTTCGGCACCCCGACGAGAGCCGTGTGTGCCCCGAGGCGCTGGACGGCCGGACGCTTATTGGGTGCGGACGGCTCGGCGATCTACGCCCGATGAGGCGCCGAGGATGGACGGGACGTGGATGGGCTAATTTCATCGCGAGGATGATGAATACCACGGGGAATTTGACCTTTTCGGTGCTTCTCGTGCGATTTATTTAACGTTTTTCACTCTCCAAAACTGCGTGCTCGAAAGGGGGACGTAAAGCCGCGAAAAAAGAAGCCCTCAGTTTTAAAAGCGCAAGTAGCCGCATAAACACGAAGACGAGGAGGCGCTCTTTCAGGTGCAACGAAGGCTGCACTCCGCGGAGGGTCGCGCGCGCGTGCGCCTTTCGTAAAGGGTTCGCCGCGTCTGAAAACAAGGCCTCTCTCTCTCTCTCTCTCTTGCAGCAGTCCGCCAATTTACTTAAGTGAGCGCGCGACTCTCGGGCACGCGCCGTCGAGTGACCCGGCCGCAGTCAAAATTCGTTGCCGGTTTTTGCGCCGGCGTTCCCGGCGCGTACACCGTGCATTACGTGCCTGGCGTGTCTACGGGGCATTGAGGATTGATCGCGAACGAGCAGCTTTTGGACGAGCGGTGATTGATGGAGGGGGGAACGTGTTTGCGGACAAAAAGTAATCGTCTATTGATGTTAGGCGGCGGGCTGGTACTTTTTTTGGACAGTTAAAAAAGTGAATTGTTGGGTTTGGTGGAATGGTTTTAATTTTGTAGAAGAAGAAAGAGGAAATGGGTTATTTTTGTATTTCCTGCGTCTTCTGAAAATGTTTCCGGTACATTTTGACGAGAGATAGAGTTTTTGAATTTAGCTCAATCGAAATAGCAACCAGGTATCAAATATTGAATGTTGTGAAGAAACTAAAGTTTTAATAATTAATGTGGCTTTCTCTCGTGATTAACGAGAAATTAGCAACAGTCATTGTGTCAAGTTCTGCTGAAATTAATGTCAAGATTGATTTAAATTTTGCGGTTTATAAAAAGAGTATTTACTCGTCTAAAATACCGCTGCCGACGAAAGTCGTATAGAAAGTCGATCGTTACTCATTTAAAAAAATTGTAAAAATCTTTTTATACCCATTCGACCTTTCATTCTTTTTGTTTAGCCAAAGCGAAGTGAGCTTTCAGAAAATTACAGTCGATTGCATCGGCAATAATTTGCCGCGCTCAAAATAATGAAATGAAAATATAATACCTAAAAGCATATTTCAATTGTGCAAAAGCATCTTATCCATAACCCAGAAGAAGCAGACACACTTATACAGCGTACAATCTAACCACGGCTGAATTGCAAAACACTTCATAAAATAATGTGCCATTTCAACGAGGCAGTCGCTCGTCACTGCCAGCGGATCTCTCTCTCCAATCTGAAAATACCGTCATTACTTTTACCGGCACCTGCATCTGCGCCGTTCTTTTATTCATCCCGCTGATATTCCTGCGCGGCGGCAACAACCGCTCCGAGGAATCGACCGGTCGCAATATTGGCCGCTCGCTCTCTCGCGACTCCGCGCGGCTCTCTCGTTGCGGTGTATAAATAACCCGTCGTCGATCGCGATAAAAATCGATCAATTACTCAGGTAAATAGCCGCGAGAAACGACGACGGCGAATCCGAACAATGGCTCGAGTCGGGGGGGGATCCTGCGGCCCATTGTCGTCCTCGGCCGGAGAGGGAAAAAAGTGTCGCAAGCAATCGGCCGATCCGCGATAAGTGGCCCCGTAATCGCTAAGATCGCCGGCTATTATAATATGCGCCCGAAGAAAGTATACGCGCGAGAGCAATTACGCGCCACGGAGAGGCGGCGGCTCTCGTCTGCGGACTAAGCGCGCCTGCATTAAGAGACGTTTCCGGTAAAGGGGCAGTTTTTGTTTTCCAAGAGCCTCTGCTGTACATCGGCTTCGTTAGGGGAAAGTGCCGTTAGGAGCTGAACAATTCGGACATTTTTAGCGGATTTATATTTTTTTGAAGGACTGGAAATGAATAGCAGGATTTTTTCAAAATAAAAGCTCTGTTATAAACAGGAAGGCGTCCGAGTGGGAAATCAATTCTTGGCAATTAATTAATTAAGTTCAATAAATGCAATTAATGCCTGTAACTGTTAAATAATTAAAAGACGCAAACGATTACCAAAAGCAAAGTTAACTAATAGCCTCTACATATAAAATTAGCCTCAATTTCTGCAACAAAGTTATCAAATTCTCGCATCTAAGCGACTGCAACCGCAAGGCGGTCCAATGAGACTCTTTAAAAATCGCGGCTAATTCGCTGAAATTGCCCGGTTTCTAAAATAATTGGCCAAGAACCTTTTTTTTAATCCATCCTGACATACATGCGCATTCATTCACAGAAATGGCCACTCATATTTTTCCTCTCTCTCTCTCTCCGTACGCAGGCAACTTTCTAACGCGCGGATTGCGCGACAAAGGTATAATATTAAAATGGCCTTTTTTTTTCTTCACAAGCTCCCGCAATTAGCTGCGAAAGAGCGAGAGAGAGACAATGCAGCGACGATGAATCCCCGGCGAGATTAAAACCTCCTGCGTCGCAATCGTGAGGTCCGATAATTTCCGCGAACCGGCTAATCTGCTCTCCGCGACGAGCCTCGAGAGAGTCAGTTTTCGAGGGGTAGGTACATCCCGAGGTTTAGCAGCCGACTGCCGCTTTAATCGAGCCGCTTATTTCTAACGGAGCTCGTAAGTCGCGAGATGCGCCGGAATGCCATCGGCAGCCGCGGAGGGAGAAAAATCCTGTTACACCACAATGGCCAGCGTTTTCGAAAGATCTCCCGAGATGTATCGCTTTGACGTCTCGGGGAATTATACATTGTTCGGCTTGAATTATTCGTAGGTTTTCGCTCTCGATTCCGCGAGAGCTCGAGGGATGTGTATATCGAAGCGGGGCGCGAGCAGTCATTTCAGCGGAGACAGCTGCGCGATCGTTAAATTCCGAGGAGTGCTTTCGAGGCTCTCCGCGGGGCACAGGATTCGAGCGCTTTAATGCGGTAGCTTGAAAGATTCAAGCTCTAAGGTGGAGAATCGAGGGGAATGCGTGGAAAGTGACTAATGCCACAGTGTGCATAGGCATCAATTTAACTGCAAACGAAAGAGCCTTGCGACGTAATAGCGATTAGATGCCTTTCCAGCTTTATTGCGCAAAGGACTGAATCTTTTCCGCTAATTGTTCATGCAATCCTCGTAAATTACAATTATTCAGGTGCAGCGCACTGGCCGCTCGCGAAGCGTGAGCGACGAAATTTTCTAAAAATAGTCTTTTTTAATGATGAGCTGTTATTAAAACTTGGTTCTTTTGTGCATGTAATCATACAATTATCAGTGTCTTATTCAGAAAAAATTTACGTTTCCCCTGACGAGTTTGCAGTTTGTCACAATGAAATTCAGTATCATAAAAATGACAAAAGCTTGAGAAATTGCATTTCTTACGAATACTCGAAACCTCTGTTGCCCTTCTTTAAACCAGTTTTTTAAATTCAATTTTTAGTGGTACTACGCGGAACACAACTACTTTCAATTAAAATGTGCGACATCATCATTATTCGTCTAATGATGATTCGAGATCTGTTATCCTAAATGACGACATTTTCGAACAAAGTGAATGATCCCACTTGGATGTTGCTCCATCGAGAAGACTTGCGGTCTTGCGCAAACTGAAAAATGATATTTCACCCTGTTCTATTGCAACAAAGGATGATATTGGGTATTTTAACCAGAAGAAGTAACTTCGCGTTGGTACATTGTTTTTCTTGTACTAATATTACTGACTATTACTTGCAAGTGCTACACACCATCAAGATAAATGGAACGATTATAAAACAGCCGATTCCGTTGAAGATATATAATTTGAAAAGTTTTAATTTTCAAATTCGCCCAATAAAAGTTTAAATTCCTTATCCCCGAATTTCTCGGAAAGTCAGCGAGCAGAAAATTAATGGTCCCGCATGAGCGTAAATTCTCTCGGCGCACAAAGAAGCCGATTCGCAGAAGAGACAGAAAAGAAAGCGAACTGACCTGCCGAAGGCGGAGACGCTGGCCGGCACGGGGAAGGGCGGCCCCAGGCTGAGTCCCCGGAGGCTGAGGTGCGGCGGCGGCGGGTGCAGGAAGCCCTGGGCGGCCGCGGGCCCCAGGAGCGTGACCGGCGGCGAGGCGGAGGCCCCCGGGCAGCCCGGGCCCGGGTAGGTCGGGGGCATCGGCGGCGGGGCCCCGCAGCCGCCGTTCACGGCCGCGGCAGCCGCGGCCGCAGCAGCCGCCGCCGCGGCCCCGTTGGCGCGCTGCAGGGCCCGGCGATGGTGGCGCCGCATCCGGCGCTCGCGCCGCCGGGCGTCGCGCAGCTCCTCCGAGAGGAGCTCGGCGTGGCTGAGGCCGCGGCTCCCGGCCGACGGCGGGGGCTGCAGCAGCAGCGGCGGCGAGAGCTCGGTCTGGGCCTCGGTGGAGGCGAAGGAGCGCGGGGCCTGGGGGGCGGGGGCGGCCGGCTGGCCATCCTCGAGGGGCGGCTGCTGCTCCGGCTGGCAGGCCGCCGGCGGCGGCTGCTGCTCGGCCTCGACGTGGACGACGCTCACGGGCCTGGGGGCGCTCTCTGACAGGGCCCCGGCCATCGTACGGCCCTGGACATGGGTCTCCAGGGCAAGTCTCCTACTCCTGAGAGAGCGAGCGGGGGGGATCCTTTGTTCGCCGGCTGAGCGCAGAGGAGGCTAATTCGGCTGCTCTCTTATATTCTTCGGCTGCGCGCGCACTCGCGACTCACTGGGGCGCACGAAAACGACACTCGGGCAGCGCTGAAACTTCCCGCCGACGCTTGCGGGACGAGCTCTTGGGGGGCATCATCGCCGAGGGGGGACTCCGCTCTCGAGGTGGGGCCTCTTCCGGCGGCTCTCGGGCCTCGGCGCCAAGCTGAGAGTCATGCTGATTCCGGCTGCCGGTCGATCCCTCGGAAACTGGCCGCTCTCTGTCTGCCGCTGCAACGAGAGAAAAAAGAGCGTTATTACTTAAAGATACACCGCGCGCGAGCGGTCTGTGCGCGCGGCCTTTTTAGAGAGAGAGAGGCTCGCTCGCTCGCTCGAGCGGATCACCATTATTTTATGCGCGAGATGCGGCGAAAGGAAGTCGCGCGTGTGTATACGAGCGAGGCGCGACGCGATTTTTCAGTTTCTTGTGCATCGCACCGCGACGTCGTCGGGGGGAATCGATGTGGGGCTTTTTCTCTCGCGTGTCTTTTCTTTACGTCAAATGACCGGTTATTATTGTTATTAGCGCTAGGTGCCCTCTTCTTCTGCTCTTGTTGCGCCGGGTAATTTCGCTCGGGAAGCCTGTTTTTACTGCTGATTAATGCTGAGAAAGTACTTGTGGACAAAACAACAAGCGCGACGATGCTGCTTTATAATCTTGCGTATACATATGCGTAAAAAGAAATTATTGGAAAATTTATCAATATCGCGGGCTGGTTCTTGCGCGAGGCGTGAACCTTCGGTAATTACGGCCGATAAGTAAATATTTTAGGCGGTTTTAAACAAACTTCGTTCCGAGAGGGATTTTTGTTGACAAAGCTCGACATTTAAATTTGCCGAAGCAACAAGCGTTTGCGGGCACTTCTGTTGCTCCGACCTACATTTTATCTATTTCGGATTCGAATCACGTATGCAGCTTGAAAATCAAATTAAAATGCACATTTTAGCTGTTCGTTTTATATTCCGCGCGGGGCATTAATATTTATAGGAGATTTGAAAAATATTTCGTTCGCCTCTTCCGTAATTAAAAAGCTAAAAATTCTAGATACGTCTTGCGCGCCGCGCGGCAAATGAATTCCCTTCAAAAATAGAAATCCCCGCGCGGATTCGGACGTAAAACGTAAATAAAAAAATTTATTAGAGATATGCAAAACTGCCCGGAGTTTTAATCGCTTCATGAAGAAGAGAGCCGCGGAGGTCGTATTACTTTCGAGTAATAAAGTGCAATATGCGCAGGCATTGAAACAAAGTCAATTAATACAGTATACGTATAACGCGAATGTGACCCAAAAACCCGTAGCTTCTCCATCTCTCCACCGCGGAAGTATCATTTGAAAACCAATTAAGCTAAACGATCGCAGGCAGGCAGGCTCGCGTTCGCATTACGAATCAAGTTCATAATTTATGTTCCTAAACATTTGGAAGATATCCCGCGGATGCAGGAAATAGTTAATTGAAAGCGGAGTAATATCGTGCCTTATATTTAATTCAAATGTTCGTTTAATTTTCAATGACCTTTATTATTAATGATTAGTTTATATTCTCGGTTAATTTATACGTTCGCATTCGGCCGTAAATTTTCTTGTATATAGATTTGGTTGTTTATATGCGGTTTAAATTATTCAAAGTTTAATATATCATATAATAAAAATTCCGTTAAACATCCCGAGTTACGAACAAAAAATTACGTAAGGATCTCAAATGCACATAGAAGCAGGAAATTTTCGCCTTTCGAACAAAAGCAATTATTGGATTGGAAAGAGGAAAGTGAAACTTAATTAAATAGCCGAGCGTAAACGTAACGCGACAAGCAGCTTAGGCGAAAACCCCGCTTCACAGACGGTGGTGGAACAATTTTTATTACGGTAATTTAGAAATTGTACAAGTAGGTGAACTACTTCGGGGCAGAGAGCAGATCTGATTTTACGTAACAGTATTTTTGTCTCCCGGAATTCGGAATGGGAGACACGTCCGCGGTTCACATGGCCATGATTTTTCCAGTTTCACGCGCATTATCCTTGGCTATACGAAAACTAGTTGAACTTTTAGTGGAGCGACGTAATAGGCCCCGACAGCTATTAGGAAAATTTTAAGCGCGCGCATTTCTCGGCGTTACCGTATTTTCATAGGAATTACCATAATAATCATTTTCCCAGGAGCCGAGAAAGCGTAAAGCCATAGATTATCGGAGCCGAAGAACATATTGTTTAATTTTTTTTTTTTTCTTCCATTTTATCGTTGCGTCAATATAATTTCGTTTTTAATCAGGCATTACGTAAGTTTTTGCATTATTAATTAATGAATTGTTAAAAAATTTAATTGCTGTAATTTGTGGTTAACTATATTTTTTTTAGTCGGCAGCATTGTGTTATGATATTGATGAATATCGGGGTATAACCAATATACATTATCAAAAACTTTTTATTAGCCATGCAGGAACAATCGCTTTATATATAACGGTTCAATTGAACGTATCTGGTCTCTCAATGAAGTATAGATAGATAATTTAAAAATTTAGTAAAGTGGTTGAAGATTGTAGAGATGAAAAGGATTCTGATTAGTATCTGAAGATGTTTTTCCATCGAAAAAAGTTGAGATATAATATTTAGTATTGACGACAAGTACACAATTTTATTAAATTTTTAATAATATTGAAAGAATTTTTCCTATGAATAGCAATAATACGTTCCAATTCAAAAGAAACTAAAAGCAATAATTTATTTGAATCATACTTGAGTTGTGTAGTAAACTATTATGTACAATCCCTTCATCTAGTATATGCTTTATTGAGAATTGTAAAATGAGCCCGTAAACATGAAAAGTTCAATGTTTCTCACTGATTAATCGTTTATTCACAATTACTTTTTATAGTTTGACGTACCAGCTTCGATAATACGCTGTGAGAGTTTTCCCGATACTAGATAATCGAGTTATTTTTTTAACCATCTGTAATCTGTAATCCATTCCCAGCTCGTTTGAATAAAGAATCCGATTCAATTACCGAGAATCAGATTGGATAGTAAAATATTCAATAAAAAAAAAAAAAAAAAAAACAATAATCGAATCATCAATACTTTGGTAAATCTGCATCTAACGGTTACTTAACACATATTTGCGTACAATCAAGTTTAATCATCATTGTGCAAGTTATAATGCCTCCCTTCGCCGTACCTTTTCGTCCCGATCAGTGCCATTATTTTTATCGCCCGACTATTGCATAAAAGATCCATCGAGGCGATTATCGTAAGCTTATATCCCGTGATGTTTTAATACTTCGCCAACTTATCTAATATCTTTAGGCCAAGGGCCTGCGGGGCGAAACTAAGGATCGTACGTTTCTTCCATCATTTATTGTAAGGAAACGTCTCACGAACTTTCATCGAAATCCGCGACCCCGAGGTCACGACACACACAACTTGTGTTACTGCCAAGTTGCTCAAGAACGATCACCGATCTTCGGCTGGCTTCTTTTTCAATTAACTTTTTCTTCGAGGAGATCGTAAGTGATTCTCGTCTTTTTCCTCCGCTTCGCAGGAGCGAATCATATTTTGTCCGAGGAGAAATGTATTCCGAGGTATTTCGCCGTTTAGCGCGCAGAAATTCTTCCCGGTATCTTTATATTTTACGTCTTTCTTTATTTAATTTTCCGAGTTTTGCAGTTCTTTGAGGCGAAGTAAGTTGCAAGTTATAGTACTTATTTTTGATAGATCAAAGGAGAGAAAGAGTAAAATGATAATTTTTCTTGTTGGGAGCTTTTAAAAACGGGCTTTTTAAGTACTGAAGTCTACCGTAAGTAATCTTTTCAGAATTATGCATTCGTGATCAGTGACCCTAAAAATTCTTGCAAAGTCGGACCTAAAGAAAAAATGCAGCGCTATTTTTTCAGGATAAAAGGCGCTTTTTCAACTACTTCTTTACAAAGTTAGATAATATTCTTTTTCGTACAAAGTTACTGTTGTCAAATTTAAAAAATTTTTCATTCTTTCACCAAAAAGTCTTTATTTTATCATACAAAGCCGTTGTTGCACAGCGAGACTTTTAATTAATCCAGTCGAGCAAAATGCCGCTCGCATAATTAAATTTCCCTCTGTCGACCGACAAAGTTACCCCGAAATTTCAAACGTCGCGCGGCAGCTTGATTTTTCGCGCGCCACCGAACAGCGCATCCAACTTTCAGCGCAAAACTCGCGCCCGAGCAAACTGCCAAGGAGCAATCTGCATTATCAATTCAGCGGCCGTATATCCTCCGCGCTCTCTCCCGAGAGCGTGTATCCCGTTCCTCTCCCGTCGGCGCGTCAAATTCAGCGCGCCGCTCGCCTCGTTTATACGGACGTCGTCGCGCTCCGGCTTCGTTCGCGCGCTTTTTTCAGCGCTATAAACTCCGCGGCAATACCCCCGGCAAAGTACATAGTACGTAGTAGTAGTAGTAGTAGTATATGGCAGGTAGGTTCGGCCGCGCTGCGTTCTCGGTAACTGTACGGCGCGCGTTTACGTCGTAAATTACCGTCGCGCTCGCGATCGTTTTGACAAACGGTACTCCTTCCCTCTCTCTCTCTCTCTCTCTCTCTCCGCCGCGGAGCGTAAGGTGACTTTGGCCTTTTGAAATTTCAATCGTTTTCGCGCGCGCCGCACGACTGACCGCTCCGCGGCGCTAATTGGCGCTTCTTTCCCTAAGCTCCCGTTGCCGGTTTAATTGGGGGATCATTCCGGGGAGTTACGTGCCGTTCGAGCACGACGCTATAATATAACAATGAGGAGCGTCGTTACGTGAGCTGCGCCGGGCCGCCTTTAAAATTCAATAATTTTCGCGATCTCGCGCTCGGATAATAACCACCGCGAGGCGCCGAGGACGAAACGAGGGGAAAAGTTGGCGGAGAGATTTCAGATGCAATCGGGACGCGGGAATATTAGAGGATAAAGTGCGCTTGTAAGTCGTAAAATACGATGTGCGCCTGTGTTTGGAACGGTTGGGTAATGTCGGTTATCGCTGGATCTGGACGACAAGTTGCAGGCTTTCCTGGGTCGCCGGGGATAAACGACTGCGTCGACGATTTTAGATTAGGTGTTTCTAAAGGAGAAACGGCCGAGTATCTAAATCTGCACTGCTCATTGTGTCGAAGAAAGTACGACTAACGCGATAAGTGCCTCTTTAAAGTTATAAAAATCTTCGAATGCACAAACGTAGTTGGACACCTGTTTGTTCGATTGGCAAGGTGTAAAATATAATCAAAAACCAAAATACCGCACCGATGAAGCAAAGAAGATCGAAAACCGCATACCAGCCTCGAACTAAAAATAACACTGCTCCCAGGTACCGGGGCAAAGAGATAATAAAAGCTCATTAGCCGAAAGCAGGTGAAAGACGGAGAGCGGCTCGGCGAGTTCTTCTGTCGCGGGGAACGGGAGAGGCTACGGCGGCGGCGGCGGCGGCCTCAGTACACAAGAAAAAGGGAGGAAAGAGAGAGAGAGAGAGAATTTCCCGCGAGCCGCCGCAGGCCCGTGACAATCGATTTCGCGTTCCCCGAGAGAGAGAGAGAGAGAGAGAGAGAGACGCGGAGTTGTGTCTCGAACTGCGCGGCCGATTAGTCTCGAGTTTCCTTCTTTTGTTCGCGCCGCGCGCGACATTTTTGCTCTCGCGAGGGGAGCCGCAGTCTTTCTCACCTGTCGCTGCTGCTGCCTGCCGCCTTATTTATTCAATATTTTTCAGAGCGTTCCCTCTCGGATTTCGCTCGGGCATTCCGGAGCAGGCCTCGATCCTCGGATGAGTTTTCAATAATAACGGAGCCCTGCGCTCGAGAGGCTTCGCCCTTTAAAATTCACGCTCGGCAGGGATTTCAATTTTCACTCGGAGAGCTGGGAATTGAATCTATTTTGGTGCCGTTGCTAATACTTTTATTTACACTGAATAATATGATAAATAATAATAATGCAGAGATTTTCTACTCTTTAGTATCAATATTTTTGTTCGAGTATACCTTCAATCTATTTTCGATTTCTGCTTTTATCGATACTTTTACAGCATCGAATGCACATTAATTCCACGGCATTTTATTTCAGCGAAACAATGCCGCCGCGCTCTTATTCGATCCTCTCTGCCAAGTTTCGTTAAATACTAATGGATTTCGACTTGTCCATTCCCCGCGCCGCTGCGCCATTATTGAGGAACGAGCCTACCATCGATATAACCTTTCTCGCTCCTTTCGCTCCTGCCTATACTTTAGCGTCGTTTCGTTTTGGGCATTTATGGATGCCTTCGATTGTATTATCTCTCGGCTTTCTTTTTTCTGCAGCTCCCACTCGGCAGAGTCGAATTTTATTATTATCATTATATCACGAGCTTTATTTGAAAAATGAACTGGGACGTCGTTTATTTTTTTTTATGCTGCCAGAGGTACGAGCTTGATGTGAATAATATATATGAATTGGATAAATTTATTATTGAATGAGCGCATAAAATTCGGGATAAAAATAAAAGACGCGAAAGTCGCGTAAAGCCGTTTGATTAATTTTTGCATATTAATTCGCAATGAAATTATCTCGCGAAATCGAAAAAATCAATTTACTCGAAAACTGGTTAAAATTTATCAAGATTCGCATCAATCCCCTCGATTTATTAACTAACTTATTTACACTAATTATCCATTAAATCCATCGCGCAAAAGCCAAGATTCCCTCGCACATCGAAACGTCTTACTTCGGATCGATCTCGAAACAACAAATCTCAATCAAGTAGCTCTCGGGTCATATCCCCTCGGCTCGTAACCTTCTCTCTCTCTCTCTCTCTCCTCGAGAGACTCGCGAGCATTTCTGTGCTCTCAGCTTCGTGCACGCCGTGTGCGCGCATAATCGCGCCGAGGATTTAGCCAGCTGTATGCAGAGCAGAGGAGGAGGAAAAGAAGGAGCATAAAGCGAGAAAGCAGGTCACATCGCGGAGGAGCATCAACGAGGTGTACGCGAGAGTAGACGTATAATATATCCGAATAACGCACTGCTCGAAATAATCATCCTCTAACCGTAACGTTAAATTCGCTCGTTCGCCAAGAGCTCGGCGAGCAGATTGGGAAAAAATTTAATTTTACGCCGTAAAACAGTTTAATTCGCCTTTACATTAGCGTCCCACTTTTACCTCGTTCAATAAATTTTGCAAGCTCTCGTTCCGCCGCTGCCAGCCGCGAATAATAAATTTATATATCGATAAATCAAACTCGAATATATATATATTCCGCGCGATCGGCGAAACCTAAAATAGACAAACCATTTCGATATATACTCGTCCGCGTCGAGCGCGAAAGATGTTTCGCAAGTAAAAGGCCGGCCCTCTCCCCCTCGAGAAAACTTTCAATCGGCATATCCTCGGATCCTCGAAGCTCTCCGAAAAATTAAAGCCCCAAGAGGCAGAGAGCGACGGCGGCCTTCGATAATATATTCGGCGATGCCGCCGAAGAAGGCTTAGGACAAAAGAATAAGGTCGAAAACAGGCGGAATCCGCGGCGGCTCTTTCTCCCGGAGCGCGCGCGCACATATATATATACCTCTGCCTCGCGTTCTCTCTCTTTCTCTCTCTCGGCATAACGTACAGCTCGGGCTCTCGGCTCTTAGCCCCGATCGGAATCGTTCGATCGGCAAACGAAAAGAGCCTAGAACGGACTTTCACTCGGCGCTGCTGTGCCGCCGCGGCCGCCGTTGCTGCTGCTGCTGCTGCTGCTGCCGCTGCAGCTCGACGGTATATTATATACGCCGCGAGAGCCCGACGCTGTACTACAGCGTCTCTCTCACGCTGGCGGCCAGCGGCAAAAACACTTTTCTGCACGGACAAACAAAGCCGATATAGTCCGAAAGAGCGAGAGAGAGCTTTTTAATGGAGCCTCTCGCCGCGCGCGGCATTTTCGAGTGTGTGTTTAAGGCCGTCTTTTACGATTATCTACGTGGGTATTAGGGGAGCTCGTAAAATGACGGAAAATTTCTCAATTACCGCGGCGGGGGGGGGGGGGGTCGTTCGGTGGCCCGCTCGCTCGATAATCGACGCCGCGGAGATTCTTCCGCCGCTGATTTTTTGGTAGCTCTCCGTAATTATATAGACCGTTTTTTCGCAAAATTAATAGAGGAGGTCGCCGACCCGCCGACGACGGACCGTAACGCGGAACGATACGTTCGGGGGACCTGTTGATTTTTTTTTGTTCTTCTTAAACTCTCGATTTTGCCGACTCGGAGCTTTTTAAATAAATTTTGCAGATTTAGTTGGGGATGTAGGTTCGAGTGCGACGTGCGAAAATTTCGTAATTAGTGTTATATGTTCTATGTAGGCGAGCCGCGCGAAGAATGGATTGTAGAGTTGCGCTTTTGGTTCAGACTGTGTGAAAAATTTCGCGATTAATATTACGCTTTTACGGCCTCATAGGTGTGAGAAAAATTTCGGTCGGATTGTGTTTACAATGTTGCAGGTCGATCAATGTAATTTTTCGTTCAACATTGGCATAATTTACTTAATAAACGCGTTCTTAATTAAAGCGGTTCAATTAAATTAATTAAACGAGCGCTGTTTTACGGAATTTCACTCTAATAAAGGTCACCGAATCGATACTCGGTTTTTAATTATTTCGAGTTTCAGTGGCTTTTTACAAAAAAAATGTTCCTTTGTTGGCAGGTATTTTCTACGGGATTACTACCGTTGTTTACATAATCCACGGCTATCGGATTAATGAAAAAAGCAGTAAAGTTCACTTTATGACTTTTTCGTGGCATTTTATCAAGCACGGCAATAATTACATTTGCCGACTGCGCAAAAAAATAAAATGCCCGTGAAATCTGACATTGAAAATTTTTAAGCCAAATCAAACAAAAGCCTCTCCAGCAAGAGCTACTACACGACATGGGATGCACCGCGGCGATGCACAGTGAACGACCTTTTGTAAAATAACTGTGAATGACACGGCCGGAGTGTGAATAAAAAGCTACATTCTAAATGCGTTAATTAAAGCGGGTGGAAGAATGTAATTGTCATTTGATTCCGACGTAACTCTTTTCAAACGTACAATCAAATTATAGGAATGCCGTAGAAAAAGTGAGCTCCGTTTTAATTGCTTATTACGCGAATGGAAAACAAGCTTAAAAGCTTTTTTTTCTTTCTTTTTTTTAGTTTAGTCCGTAAATTAAAATGACATTGCGAGGTATTGTTACACTCGGGATAAAGTATACGAAGGTAAGTTAATTAAAGCGATTATATTCCAGCTAAAAGTTAGTTTTAGCAAACAACTGTGTAATTGAAATTCTCCAAAGTTATTGTAAGCAGGATGCAGCCCCGAAGTCTATTCGGAAACTTAAATTACACTTCGTAAGCAACTCCGAGTTATGAAAAAACTCCTCAAAATATTTCCTCGCGGACTCGCCAAGTCATTACAACCGAAAGTTTAACCCATCCCCCGAACAAAATTGCGATCCCCTTGCGAAATCGCTCCGACTGCCCCGACACTTGATAGAAAACGTTCCACTTTCCTCGTCTTCCTTCTCCGATCCCCGCCGAGCCAGATCCAGAGGCGATCCTCCGAATCCCGCGCCAAACGCACAAGAAAACACACATGACACCCGCGGCAGCAGCGGCGGCAAACGAAAAAAAAAAGGCATTGTACCGGAGCCCCACTCTCAGTGAGCGAGAACCCGTTTGCAGCATTCGAGCATCAGGTCATTCACTGCCGGGCACAGCAGCAGCGGCAGCGGCAGCGGCAGCGGCGCAGAGAGCAGCGCTTAGCTCTCCTAGACTGGCAGAAACGCACCTTTCCCAACGAGATGTGGCGAAAAGAAGCTTCCTCTCCTGCGGCTGCGGCCAGGCGCCGCTGCTCCTCTCGCTCCTGGTTGGACTCGTCCGCGAGGAGGAGAACGAGGACGAGCACGATCCCAAGACGGAGCACACGGAGACGACAGACGGACAGTGAGGATACACACGGCGGGCACTCGGCACACAATATATATATATATGTATAAACAGGGCGCAGAGACGCGCGGCCGCGCGTTCCCGAGCGAACACTGGCGGCGGTGGCGTTCGACGGAAAGAGAGTAGCTGCCGCCGCCGCCGCTGTCTCTCCTCTGGTGGGGAGGCCAGACTCGGGGCGCCGCCGCCGCCGCTGCTGCATGCGACTCCGTGTGCCTGCCTGCCTGCCTGCCTGCCTGCCACTCGCGGCACACGGCGCGGACGCAGGCAGGCGCAAAGCGAGCGAGAGAGAGAGAGAGAGAGAGAGAGGAGCGCCGGGTTTTCTGCACCCGCGCCACCGAGCGACCGAGCGACCGACTCTCCGCCGGGAGCGCAAAGGCCCCGAGAGAGGAGGCTTTAAGGAGGTTTTACGGGCGCGACGTTCGAGGCATGGATTTGGCCGCCGCGGCCTTTTAATTCGAGGATCCGACAAGACGGAAACGGGGGGGAAAACGCTCATTTCGGAGAGTAGGTCAAAGCGAGGATTTACCGGCGGGATTAGCGAGAGCGATTGTTATTCCGAGCGGGAGGATGGTGCCTTTTCGTTTGAGAGATTGCGACGCGAGCCTTCGGCAATTGTTCCATTGGCTTTTTCGTTTGATGGAAATCCAACGGATAAAGGGGGAGCTGCCTTTTTCCGGGGCCTCTTTGACTGCGATGTTAAAGGGTGCATGTTTTTAATTTATCCGATAAAATTTTCCACCCTAAATTTCGAGCCGAGGTAAATTAGGTCGAAATATTTAAAGCCTTTGATCAAACACATTTTGAGCGCGTTTGTCATTTAGACCTTTTGACCTGAAAAATATCTTGTAAAATCTTTATGTGTATACCAAACTTTTTTAGTTTTATTTATAATCCCGTAAAATAACCATATTGTGTGTTTTCGTGCAGACTCGTAAAATTCATATTGTAATAACAAACTTTATAAGAAAACTTTGAAAACCATCAAAGAAAAAGCGATCGGGTCTCTTCGACGTTAGTTTTACAACATAGTATACTTTAGGATAAAATTTTACACGGACCTGTTGCATTATAGTCTAATAAAATAGATTACCTTGTTACGAAACATTTTTCTAATTTCCGATGCTGATTTGCTTCATTCGAGAGCTTGGAAGAGGAATAAAGAATTATGGACCGAGCATTGGTAAATTTTTTACAAAGAGCAATAATTATAAAGCGTCCGATGTTATCAAACTTAAGAACAATAATTTATGTGAAGTATTAAACTCGTGGATTTATCGCAGCCAAAAAAAAAGCGTTGTAAAATTTGCTGCATCAACGGCAAAACGAGTTCTGATGCGATAAACTTTTTTACGCTGTATACATGTATACCAACCTCAAGTCCTCGTATACATTGTAGTCTTATTATAATAACAAACCGAATTAGTAAACTAAGATTTTATTTGATTATTTTATTGACCAAAAAGCGGCTTAATAGCTGTGAAATATTCTCGAGTTATGACGACAACTCCGCCAACGTTGAGACAATAATCGACATTAATAACTTCTTATATTCTCTTTAAAACATTTCGCAAAACGTTTGCTCGACTATACATTTATATACCCAAGCGATCGATAGATTTTCCGTGAGCCTTCGAGGAATTTAATTCGTAATTGTCATCGAGCCTTTCCGTTACGCGTCTAAAATCCGATATAACAGTACCCCCCGCCATCATCGCGAGGAGCCAACGACGTAAATACATACATCCTTTTATTCTCGGGTGAAAGTGATTCAAAGGCATACGCGTCTATAATGAATGATGGATAAGCAACTGAGGGAACGTATAGACACACTCGGCTCTCGCGGTCGCACTGAAATTTATCTGCGCGGAAAAAACGTGTAACAGTAAAGCGCCGCGGCGGTATACGTCGAAGCCTCGTACGTTTCAGCGCACGAAAGAAACGTCCATCAAAGAAGGTGCGGCCACGTTACGAACTGGTGCCTCTTTCCCCCCGCGACCTCTGAACCCGATCCCTGTACGTATATATAAGCTGGAAAATTCAAAAGAATCCGCGTCCCTAATAACTTTTAAAGACGCGCGCGGTTGTGCTTACGCGTCCGACGGAATGTGGAGCGTCGATCTCGGCGGAGCAAAAAATCGCTCTCGGCGCAGAAACGAATCAAAGTGCAGCGCCGCAGCAGCTCCTTTGCTTTTGAATTTCACGCTTTAGCCTTTGGAGTCCTTGTCTTTTGTGCCGCGGCGCGCCGCTGCCTTTTTCCGCGGCTCCTATAAGGGCCTTCTAGCTTTTTTTGCGCTCTTGAATTTTATTTCGCCGTTTATTTTTTTTTTCCCCCGCGCAGCCGCCAGAATGGTCCGGCTTAATCCGGGTTAAGTTGATTCCGCGTCTACGTAATCTGCGATCCTTTATGCGCGCGAGCTTTCGAGCTTTCTTTGAGATTTTGCGTATGCTCGCTTTGCGGAAATTTCACAGGCGACTTTGAGCCTGGGAAGTGCACGGAGGCAGGTCGCGTTTTGCGCTCAAACGTTTTTTTCAAATTGTACACTTGCTGAACTAATTTCCGCGGAAAAAAATCTGTGCCTCGCTCCGGAAAAACCGCGCGGGACAAATTGCTTCGGCGGCGAAATCTGGTGGGCTTTTAAGGAGAGGAAAGTTTTTGATAAAGTCCCTTTCCTTTTTAAAAGAACCGCGAGATATACACTTAACCGCTTCTACTTTACTTGATGAAATTTTTGCTTATCATTTCGAATGCGGTATTCGATTAGGAGCATTTTCCACGATGCAAATGGTAATATGGACTCTTGCGCTTAAAGTCGCAGTTTGTAATAAGCTCGTGCTCATCTCTATGAAAATAGGAGATTCGTCGATACGATTCTCATGTAAACGACACCCACTACTATTCCGCGTACATCCTATATCGGGAACGCATTCAAATTTCAACCTACAAAATGAGCGTGTTATAAAGGTTAAAATTTGAATATGTTCATCAGAGTATACATCGGATACCGTTGTGTACGGACATTTGTCAAAAATTTTTACAAGCGTTTAATTTTCTTTTACGACGTCACTCACGTCTACAGCGCTCACAACAGTTGTGCTCTTCGAATAAGTTCGGAAAAGTTGAAGAACTCTTATCAGAAAATTGAACTTTTAAATTACGATCGACGAATATACAGTCCACAAATGTCCTGGTCTTCGACGACAATTGAGTATAGAGTCCCTTAATTTTTCAACCCGCCATTTATAAGTCGAAACGAAATCAGCCAACGGGAAACAAATCGCTCCCGACAAAAGCGTCAAAAAGCATCGAGAGACATTAATCGGCGACCGAAGCAGCAGCAGTACCTTTCATCTATTACACGATTAAAGCCTCGCGCGTCTCTCCTCGTCCTCCGTGGGACGCGATCGATATCGCCTCGGTTCCCCCCAAAAGAATGATTTATGATTTCATCCTCCACCGACCGAGGCTCACCCGCGACTCTCGTCCGTCAGTAAGGCAGATCCTGCATCGGGCAACACGGAGAACAGAACGGCTCTCGGCGGAGGAAGACTGGAGGCGCTGGAGGTCGAATCAAAGCAGCTCCTCCTCCGCTCTCTCTCTCTCTCGGCGCGCGTTCGAGAACTTTTCTCTCTCTCTCTCGCTCTCCTCTCCCTCCTGCAGGCTGCCTTGGCGTTCACGTGCGCGATTCCCGTTCTCTCGTCGTCGTCGTCGTCGCGCGACGGATCCACACGCTCGCCGCGTATATAGATATATAGGAGGGGGGGCCTGCATGCGCCTCTCCTTTGTGCGTGTTCGTGGCGTATATACAGCAGTGCCAGTCACGGGCGTAATCCGTGTCTTTCATTTCGCGGAGAATGGAGATAACGAGTGGCTCTGATGAGATGCGAGGGCATACGCACGCCGAGAGAGCTGCCTTCTTTTCTTCCCTTTAGATCGGCTGAATGGATGCGTTTCGGTGCGCGGGGATCTTTCCCCCGTTCTTTTTTTTTTTTTTTTTAGCGGGGAGAGACCCTGACCCCACAGCCGAGCGGAGGCTGCTGCCACTGCAGCCGTCGAGTTGCTTTTTGATTGGGAAACGCGCAAATTATAATGAGCCTGCTTACCTGGCAGACTTTCGTTTTTGAGACTTGCACCGCGAGCCGGGAGGCTTTTTTCCTATTAATTAATGTTAAGGAGAGATTCGAGGAGCTTCTGCCCTCTTTTAAAAAGCTGAATTTTTGCCCCGCGATTGGGGATTCAATTTGTCTCGGAGACAGACGGAATGAGGCTTTATTATGACGTTAATTTCGCATTTTACGCTCGGATAAATTGCAGTTTTAAAAAGTTGCCCGAAAACATTTATAATTTCGCCGGAATTTTTAGTATTATCTCGATAAAACGAGAATTTTCACTTTTTCGATTTCTCAACAAGTGAAATCACCGAAAGCAATAAACTGCATATCATATGGCTATTATTCTGATGTTTAAAAATTTCCAGATAAATAATTTAATAACACATTCGTTAATAAAATACGAGTAAAATTGAAAGCTTTACTTATACTTAAAATTAACTGAACTATTTACTTTATCGTTCTAAAGGATCTTCGTGGAATCATTCGCTAACTTTTAAACATTTCAATAAGAAATTCGATCCTACAGACACTGACTGCGTTCAATATTGTACAAATTAAAATTAATCTCTTACGTTTCATATTTTAATACTATATATTATATTACATTTTACAATTAATAATATTGGAAGCGGAAAATTAAATATAATATAATTTTCAAATTAAACCGTACGTTTTTCGAGTTAAAATTTCCGAGCGACTTTTTCCCCGTAGCGCTCGTCGCCCCGAGCTCGCTTCCGCGGAAATCCCGGGCTCCGGCGCTTAGGGTGAAACCGCTGCCGATCCGGGGCGCCTCGGCGATCAGCCAATGAGAGGCGGCCGCGCAAGTCGCGGGGTTTCACCCCTATCTGTGGCGCGCCCCGAGGCGGCGAGCTCGCGACACTCGATCGCCAGCCGATCACCGGGACACGCGTCCTCTTGGGCCTTTAGCCGTCTCGGGTTAGGAGTGACCCTCGCTGAGAGCGGCTTCCGATCACCGGCCAAAGAAGTTTTTTTTATTCTATTCGTCCAGTGCTCTAACGAAAGAAGATTTAATATAATAAATAATTTGCTTAATTATTTCGAGATCCTTCTCCGTTTATTCTTAATTCCCATAGCCGAGCAGACGTCAATATATATATCAGATATATTTAGCGAAACAAACCTTGATCTTTGGTGGAAAATTCCTGCAATTTTGGGACGACATCAAAAACGAGAAATATCATTTCGCTGGTCACAATACAATACGTGCAAACCGTAAAACCGTCAGCCAGTGAAAGTGCACTAGCCAGCAAATCGATTCGACGCCTCTCATTAAACACTCCGACGACGAGCGACGGAAGCTCATCAGCTGAAAAAGTCGACTCAATTATTCCCGGCTTCAATTCGCAATACGGCATAAAGCCCTCGCCTTTTTTCGGCGCTGCCCCCGATGGATTTCCCCTCTCTCTCATTGTCTCTCGCGCGGCGCGGCTGCTCTCCGCGTCTTTGGCGAGAGTCTCGCGTGCACCGGAGACCCGGGATATTGCGCCGCGCCGGGAGAGCTACGGCTTTCCTCCGCGCTGCGGCGAGGCGCCCTTTTCGCCGCCGTCCGCCGAGAGGCAATCTGTTGATGCATCCTAGCGGAAATGCGATGCCACTGCGGAGTCGCGCAAATAAAACGCCGGCGATTAAGTACACGGCGCGGAGCTGTTCCTTGGCCGGGCTCTTTGTATTGCGTCCCCGCGCTCCTGTTTATGGGAGGCTACCCAAGAAATTGCAGTGGCCTTTTGACTTTTTGATATCTTTGGCTTTAATGGCTGCTTCTAACGTGTATTGGACGTTTTTGAGGCAAGAAAACTTTTCAATTTAATCAGACGTTTTTTTTTGGCTGTTTCAACTTCGTTTTGTAACTTTGCTTGAGAGAATCGATTTTCCTTTTTAACGTGAGCACGTCCGAGTGGAAATTTTAATTTAATTTAGTAAAGTAGACAAAATTTTTTAAAAACGGCAGATTTTATCACCTAATCACTTAAACGCAGAAAAATACCGGGTTATCAAAATGATTTCTTTAAAAAAATGTTAATAAAATGTAACTTCCCCAGACGGCGAAACTATTTCAAATGAATTATTTTTAAGCAGAATTGACTTAAAAAGAATTCATTTGGGATAGTTTTGCCGTCTGGGTTCTCCATTATTTCACGAGCTCAATAAAATATTTATCTATACCTATTGCATAAAAAATTTCACGACCTCCAAAATTATTCACGAAGAATTATTTTATTTACAAACAACTTCCTTTCTTTCCGGCTCTCGGCCTCTCTCCTCGCTTCCACACTCGGACAAAAAAAAAAGGCCAGCATTCGTCCGGAACTTCCCCTAAAACGTACCTTTCGCGCCTCTTTGTTCTCCCTTTGTGGTCAGTGGACCCGCTGTTGGTCATCTGCGCCGCTTCCTCCACATGTTTAGCCCCCGGAGTCGCCAGTCGCGCGCTTATGGGGCGTGCGGCGCGCACCTGGAAAAACGGGGAAAAACCCTTCGCCCAGCTGACCTGCACAGCATGTCGGATCAAAGTCGGAAACCGCTCGCTCGTTATCCGCTGCGTGCGCGCGGCTTCCTTGAATAAATGATGGCACGAGGGAGGTGTGTCGCCTCCCAGGAGAGAGAGAGAGAGCTCCGCTTTGACATGTAAAATGGAAGAGTGTCCGCTTTTGTATTTAAAAGTTTTTACAGCGAGGAAGAATTTTATTTAAGTGGCGCTTTAAATGCTTGCTTTCTTCAAAATTTCGTAGCCTAACCGCACTTAACAATAAAATTCTTGAATTTTATAATAGAAAAATACGCGGTTATGAATATTGGATTATGTAATGTAAAGACCTGAATCTAATAATTTAACAATTGTTTTTAATTGCATAAATTCAAGAAATTAGTTATTGGAAATATTTTAATTTTTAGACAAATTTTATTATCATCGGTTCAGTTTCAGCTCAATTCGAGTCACTTTCTGAAATAAAATTAGTTCATTTAATTGAAATAGGCCAAATTGATTTATTCAGCGCTTATTCAATATTTGCTCTATTAAATCCATCCTTGATTTAATTTCTGTACATATTCGAGTTAACATGACTAACTCTGTTTATTAAGAATCAGATTCACAAAATTTGAATAATTTATTTATATTCTAAAAATAATTATAATTATCCTATTCCATTAAATGCAAATTATATATTATCAAGGATTAGTATCAAATTGATATTCAAAATCATTCTCAATCTAAATGAGAAGATAATATTATAGATGATTACTGCACTCGTTACTTTATATCTTTAAACATTTATTTTTCATCGCTAAATAATTCGCTTGTGATGAAATTGGCGTCCAAAGCTCTACTAATTCAAATGTTTAATCAATTTTATGAACTAATAAATCACTTGCTATGATCAATCCTTAATTGTTATCGCAACAACTGCAACGGTCTCGCTAAACAAACAGAATGCATATACCAAAATGTTTGACGTTACTCGCATGTCCCAGCTGCAGCTTGACGCAAATCAAACCAATAATCATTAGTTCGGAACGCGAGAAATACAGCAAAACTATATGCATAGACCCCCGAAGCAGACTCCGTCCGAAGCGCTCGTCAAATCGCGGAAGTCAGACGCGCGGCCTTAATCAAATATTCGTCGTCTGCAGCGGAATAAAGGGCCCCGTAAAGCGCAGTCATCGATTTTCCAAAAGCTGCCGCGGGTCAAGCCATCGCGGATGTATGGAAAGGTCGTTAACCTCTGTATACCCCCCTCAATCCTGACGAAGTCGCTTGTTTATGGTCTAGCAGGCTTTTCCTCGGCGAGAGGGGTCGCTTCCGCTTTCGGGCCCTTTTTCCTACGCTCGACTAATGCTTCACTTTCTAATTACGAGGCTTGACTCGCGCTGCGACGCACCGGAAATGCCCCCCCGCTCGAAATACTTTAGATTTAATGTCGAGATCGGTGCGGACGGAGCGCGTATGCCGGCCGCGACGACGGTTTGATTTATGCGATGCTCGAGTATTAAGGGCAGTAAATCGCGCGATGTATTTAATAAGCGAAAGTAGATCGAGGGTTACTTCGTTTGGGTTACTTTTATTAGGAGAGAATTCCGTTTGTTTCGGTTATTGGAGCTGAGGCGAGTGACTCGGTCATCGCTAAATAATAAGGGAAATTGGGTGGGTAAGCAGACGACGCGGCACCCGTACCACTATTTACTTCTAATTTGATGTTCGCATTTTTCATTATCACAAAAATAATGTTCCTAAGCTATTTTTGGCATATCAGCATATTTATAGCTAAACTATGATTTCCTACAAAAATATCGGTAAAAAAGCTATTCAAATCGTAATACACGAGTGCGTAATTCGAAAATGCTCAAAATAACGTTTTATTCTTTTTCAGTCCGA